>JBBPBX010026622.1:0-26057 GCA_038048925.1 Garcialebias charrua | reverse complement strand
TTACTGCAAATGCAGAAATAACTGAGGACTCACCATAGGAACTGAGGACATTAGATGAGTAAGTTGTGTCTTTTTTGCAGGACAGGGAGATTGAAAAATACCATGAGGACATTTCTATATGTCACATCCTGCCCAGTAAGACTGAGAAATTTAAACCAGTGGTTGTTGTCAAATTCATCAGCAGAAAAGCAAGAAATAAGGTAATCATGCAGGCAAAAAAATTAAAGGGAACAAAAGTTTTCATAAATGAACATCTAACAAAGAGAAATGGGATCATTGCACGTGAAGCACGGCTATTAAAAAAGCAAAAAATAATATTGACATGGACGAGAAATGGAAGGGTCTGGGTTAAAGCAAAAGAAGGATCACAAGCTAAAATAATAAAAGACCTAAAGGACTTGGAAAATTTCTAGATGAACATAGGAGATGACTAATTAAAATTACAATACTTCTCACTAATGTCTACAAAATAATCAGTCTGATGATCAAATACATTTAATCATGATGATGCACGATGAATCAGAGTCTAAAATCTATAATGTTGAAGAGGTGATTGACAATTTTTTTCCAGCTATAAAAGATAGTAAATATTATAACGAAAAACAATGTAATGCTATTTACACGGCAAATAAAAATCTTTCTATTGTTCATTTATATTGCAGAAGTATAAATGCAAATATATCAAAGTTAACTGATTACCTAAAAAATGTAAATAAAACATTTACAATAATAGCATTATCAGAAACATGGCTAAATGATGATAATATAAATAATGCTAATATTGAAGGTTATGAATTATATCACATAAATAAAAAAATAAAAAGAGGTGGAGGAGTAGCTATATTTATTAAAAATGAAATAAAATGCACATTTATTAGTGAAATGTCGATATTTGTAGATAATATAATGGAAATGATATCAATAGAAATAATAAATAAGAATGATAAAAACCTCATAATAAGTTGTACATATCGATCACCAGGATCTAATATAGAGTTATTCATGGATAAACTTATGGAGTTACTAGTAAAGAGTAGAAACAAGGGAGTTTTTTGTGTGGTGACTTCAATATTGATCTGGGAAACAAGACTGATTCAAATAACATTAGTACTGTACATTCATAAATTCAATGTATAGTTTAAATTTATTTCCATTGATAACAAATCCAACAAGAATTACAACACATAGTTCTACAATAATTGATAATATCTTTACAAATATAACAGATGATAATGTAATAAGTGGTATTTTGATGACTGATCTAAGTGATCATTTACCAGTTTTCACAATTTATAATAAAGATGTTATATTTACAAAAACAACTATAGAGAAGAAAATAATAATAAACACATCAAGTAAAGCATTAAATAGACCAAAAATTATCTAAAAAAACAAAATAGGAATGATGTGTATGTTGAAGATGTGAACAAAGCATACGATGAGTTTATGAACATTTTGAATGTTTTGTATAAGAAAAATTGTGTGCAAAATATTATACTAAGAAAAGTACTGTTGATCAACCATGGATGACAACAGGATTAAGAAACGCATGCAAAATAAAGAACTATTTGTATTCTTGTTTTTTGAAATATAGTATAGAACTCATGAGGTTGAAAACAAATACAAAAAGTACAAAAATAAATCAGTTGGAATTATAAAAAACAAAAGAGGGAATATTATAGTGAACTACAAAAAACAAAAACAAATGGTGAAATGAAAGCAACATGGCGAGTAATAAATAGTGTTCTAAATAAACACAATAATAATAATAATATAATAATAATACTTTATTTATAAAGCCCTTTAAAACAACCACAGCTGCAACAAAGTGCTGTACATAAAATCACGAATATTTAAACACATAAAAATAAAACAGTTGTTAAAACATTAAGATCAATAAAAACAATAAAAACAGTGCAGAACAAATTCAGTCTGTGCTAAAAGCCAGTGAGTAAAAATGTGTTTTTAGAAGAGTTTTAAAACTGGACAGTGAAGGAGCTTGTCTGATGGAAGAGGGAGATCGTTCCACAGTTTTGGAGCAGCAACAGAAAAAGCTCTGTCCCCTCTGAGCCTCCGTTTGGACCTCGGCACCTCCAGGAGCAGCTGATCAGCTGATCTGAGGCACCGAGCAGGAGAGTATGGGTGAAGCAGCTCAGAGAGGTAGGATGGGGCAAGACCATTTAAACTTTTAAAAACAAATAAAAGGATCTTTAAATGAACTCTAAAATGAACAGGTAGCCAGTGGAGTGAAGCCAGAGTGAAATAAAACTAGCTTGTCCCAGTGTTTTGTGAACAGTGGTAATGTAATACAGGATGACAATGACATTGTTAATGGATTTAACAACTATTTTGTAAATGTGGGATCTAACCTTGCAAAAACAATTCCGAAAGTTGATAAAAATGTTAGCTACTTAATAAAAGGTCATAAAAACACTATGTTTCTACATGAAACTGATAAAGATGAAATATTGATGGTAACTAAAAAATTTGCTGATAAAAGATCTAAGGACTAGTATCATATGGATATGTTGGTTGTAAAAGATATAATGTATCATGTTATTGAGCCATTTACATATATATGTAATTTGTCTTTTTCAACAGGTATTTTCCCTGATAATATGAAAGTAGCTAAGGTAGTCCCTATTTTTAAAAATATAAAGCTCTTTTACAAAAAGGGGCTGATTACAAAACAGCATGTCCTCATAAAATTGGACAACAGGACAGCAGTGTCCTACATCAACAGAGAGGGGGGGGGACGAGGTCCCAGGCCCTCCTCGGCCTGACACACAGGTTGCTCACGTGGTGTGGCCCCAGAAATTTGTCACTGAGAGCGACACACATCCCGGGAGAGCTAAACCACGGGACAGATGCCCTCTCAAGAGGACCACTGGCCTCAGAATGGAGACTGAACCCATGGATCGTGGACCAGGTCTGGTCAAGATACGGGCGGGCATCCGTCGATCTGTTTGCATGCAAAACCAGCTCGCACTGCGCTCTGTACTTCTCTCTGAAGGAAACAGACGCATCGATGGGGACGGACGCCCTGGCCCACGACTGGCCAGCAAGGGTGCTATATTACGCGTTTCCACCCGCCCCTTTAATTCAGGTGACGCTGGAACGTGTACGAAGGGGAGCCCTCTCCCTGATATTAATAGCCCCCAGGTGGCCATAGAAACCGTGGTTCCCAGAAATAATGTCATTGTTTTCAGGGACACCCTGGCAGCTTTCCCCCCCATCCTGCTGACTCAAACCCACGGGCAGCTTCTCCATCCACGTCCAGAACTGTGGCAACTCACAGCTTGGCCGCTGAAAGGAACAGACTGATGGCCTCGGGCCTCCCCAGTAATGTTATTAACATAATACAGGGGGCGAGAGCTGGGTCAACTCAGACTCTCTACGCGCGTAAATGGCGTGCCTTTGAGGCCTGGTGTCTAGAGAGGAATATTATTTCATATTCCTGCGACTTAGTCCAGCTCCTCACTTTTTTACAGGACCTGCTGGAAAAAGGCAGCTCATTTTCCACCATTAAGGTGTTTTTGTCAGCCATCTCGGCGTGCCACGAAGGCTCGGGGTGGGGAGGGGGGTAAAACATCCGGTGCCCACCCTCTCATGATATGTTTCATGAAGGGTGTGCTGAGGAAAAGCCCTCCCAGCAGGACTCTGGCTCCAGATTGGGACCTTCAGTTAGTCCTGGATGCTCTGTGTGAGCCTCCATTTGAGCCTCTCAGTAGCATTAAGATAGACTTATTATCTTATAAAACTGCTTTGCTCTTGGCTCTCTGCTCAGCTAAACGTGTGGGTGACCTCCACGCTTTATCCATGCACCCAATGTGTACAAAGTTTGCCCCTGATGGGTCAAAGGTCACCTTGCGTCCTAGCCCCACATATGTGCCAAAGGTACCAACTCTAAATCCCAGAAGTTTCCTCCCCACCCTGTTCTCACTGAGGAACAGGGTAGGTTGAGATCACTCTGCCTTGTTCCTCAGTGAGAACAGGGTGGGGAGGAAACTCAGAGAGCTCAAAGTCCAGACTTCTGGGATTTAGAGTTGGTACCTTTGGCACATATGCGGGGCTAGGACGCAAGGTGACCTTTGACCCATCAAGGGCAAACTTTGTACACATTGGGTGCAGCGGGCTCCGGCGGGGGCCTGTGAATTTGTTGCGGGCGACCCCGGGGGATCATTGTATGTGGTCGCTGTTAGGGGTTCGTCCGGTTTTTCCCCTTGGTAGGATCTGGGGAGTGGGCTAGTGGCTCGTCCTGTTCGGGTGGTCCTGGGGACTCTGGGCTCGGGGTCCTTCCTGGGGTCTTGGGCTTTGATCGCCCCTTCGTCTGCCTCGGGCTTTGGGGGGACGGATCTCTGATGCTTCACAGTCGCTACTAAATGTTCTATTGGAGGAACCTTATACACTTATGCATGCTCACAACCACACACAAATGGATGCAGGGATGTATATATAGATATATGCAGATATGTAGATGGGTATATAAATGAATATAAAAGTATATGTATGTATACTATATATATATTGTATATATATATATATATATATATTATATTTGTAGATATGGGTATGTGTATTTATAGAATTCTACTGCAAGCTCATGAATATTATTAGTCTTTATGCATGTATGTTCCATTGTTGTGTTCTGTCATGTGCTTTGCAGGATTGTGGACGGAGGTTGGGTGTGTTTGCCTTGTGCTCTTTTGGTTGATAATTGTTGATTTGTTGTCTTACTTTCTCTTTTCTTTCTTTCTCTCTTAAAAAAAAGAAAAAAATATTGGAGTGAGAGGATAGCTAAAAGGTGTGAAGGGAGACCATCTATAAATGGAAAAAAAAAAGAGATCACTCTGCCCTATCAGGGCCTTGAGTGTTTACATCCACAGAACTGTCAGTTGGAGGAAAACAAACCAACTGTTTGTTTGTTTTGCCAACCCTGCTGCTGGCAGAGCCCTTTCAAAGCAGCGCCTCTCACACTGGGTGACTGAGGCCATAAAGAGGGCGTACAGCAACAAAGGTCAACAGGTGCCCTCTGGGGTACACGCCCATTCTACTCGAGGCCTAGTTGCCTCATGGGCTCTGTTTAAGGGTGTTCCAGTGGGAGAAATTTGTGCTGCGGCAAACTGGAGTTCCACAAACACATTTGCAAAGCATTATAGTTTGGACGTCACTGCTTGTGACGTCACTCAGGCTGTACTCTCTACCACACAGTAGAGATCAGCCGAAACGCCTAAAGTATAAAGGCAGAAGTTCTCACAAGCATGCATTTTTACTGAGTATTTCAAGGGAATGAATGAATTACGTTCCCATAGTCAATGTGTTGCACCGAGTGAACATGACTGATAAGGGAACTGAAAGTTATGCACCATAACTCATGTTCCCTGAAGGAAGGGAACGAGGTGCAACACATGTTTGCCCTTTTCAATGCCAAAGCTCGGTGAAGTGCTCTTGGAGAAAGTAAGATGGGTGCACGCGTCTTTATATCAAGAGGGCGGGGCCTCTGTGATGACGCTGACGGCCACCTGCCGTAAAGGCGTGATTGTATTATTTCAGGTAACCGCGCGGGGGCGCAATTCCCATTGTCAATGTGTTGCACCTCGTTCCCTTCCTTCAGGGAACATGAGTTATGGTGCATAACTTTCAGATTTCTTCTTCTTTCTGCCACCTTTCATTTTATATAGGAGCCAAGATGGTCTAGTGGCAGGGCTCTTGACTACGGATCCGAAGGTCGCGGGTTCGCGCCCCGGCCACTACCCAGCTTGGGGTGTCTATGAGTGCACACCTATTTCTCCAGCTCCCCGGGCGCTTTCGGGCTGCTCACTGCACCACCTGGTAGGTGGTTGGGTTAAATGCAGAGACAAATTTCGTCTGTGTATGGGAACATATGCAGATGACAGGAATAGACATTATTATTATTATTATTTATGTATTCTTACACAAATTTATGATATGTTTTCTTTTTCTTTATCGTTTGGGTTTTAATGTAAAACGAATAAATAAATTAATTGATAAATAAAAAAGTATTTTAAATTGAATTTAATTGAAGCCAATCTAATATATTTGAGACTGGAAAAATTACACACACAACATATAAAAATATACACATTTTCAACCTGTTTTTAAAGCAATAATTCAACGTATGAATGAAAATAGTAAACCCGCAGCCTTCCCTGTGGGCTTCCTGTCGACTCCCTCTCTGTGTTGTGTGCTTGCATCGCAAAGAAGATGCACGAGGTGGTTTGACCTCGATGTTTGGCCATGACAGGAGAGCTGGAGAGGATGAGAAGGGTAGGCTTGGGGGGAGTTACACCAGCCGTCAGGACACATTCATCAAAACCACTTTCTTTCTGTAGCATGCACACACACTCACACACATGCACATGTGCACACACACACAAATATGCCTCATTGTTTGAAGACATGCGATTGATTCTCGAGTCACCGTGTTATTTTCTCTGATTCAGAACAAGACAAACAGTTTGCCTCCTGCTCGTCTCCTTTCCACTTTCAGCAGTTTCTTCCTCTTTCTTCCTCTAGTTCCTGCTAAATGAAGCCAACGTGAAAATCTGTGTCATTCCTTGTTGAAATTGGATTATTTTCTGGACTTAGTTACATGAAGCTCACTGAATGCAAACCCATAGTCTTAGTTTTATCTAAATTATAAACCAAAAACCTACTTCAGAGTTCAGTAAATTTACTTGATAGTTAAATGCAGTATATGCTTTATGAGCAGAGATTCATACAGGCATGTGTGATCAGGCAACAAGCATTATGCCACATCTTGGCAGTAAATTACACAGTACTTGTCCACATTGACTATTGTTTATTAACTGATCGAGTCAGAGGACATATTTGCTCTCCAGACTCACAAGATACAACTTAGTTGGGGCCTGATTTCATATATGGGAAGAAACCCCAAAACACAAAGACCCCCTCTCCAGAGTCAGGAGTCACCCCAAGGTGTTCCCAGGCTAATTCCTCCAACAAAAAAATGATCCGTTATCCCCAGTTGTTCAACAAAGTTGTCAGGTCCTCTGGACGGTTTCTTTTTCCTGAAGCATTTCATCTTTCACACAAAAGAATTGATCAGTCCGAGGAGCTGCATCAAACAAAAAGAAACCGTCCAGATGACCTGACTTCACTTTGTTAGATTTTTCTACTTGGCTTAATGAGCATGAATCATGATATCCCCCGTTCTTTACCCCATGCATATCAGAGCATGGGAGACTCCAATATATGAATTTAAAGTCTGATGAAAATTGAATTTACAGTTTTAGACTTATAGTGTGTATGATTGAGTGCAAAAAAATGGTACCTAATATTTATTTTACACAACTTCTCCAAATTTATTTTCCAAAGACTTAAATTTAGTCAGTTTTAACACCTACTCAGTGCTGCATTTTAACATCTTCGTGTTTGGGCTTGGATCCAGTCTTTACGCTACAATGCTGCCAAAAAAGAGAGACTAAAACACACATTTATGACAGGTTTGAATAAGTATTGCTGAAAAGAGCTTCTGTTTTGGGGGAAAACATAAGGAAACACGAAGCATCTGTGTTTCCTTATGTTTTCCCCCAAAACAGTGTTCTGGTGTTCTTCCTCTGCTGGTGTAATCTCCCCAGACAGAGAAACTATCAAGTCAAAACGGGACTCAGGAAGTCTTACTTTGAGGAATGATGGTAAATTAACTATATTTACAGTATATAGCACCTTTTTATCTTATCAAGACACTACAGTCTGTGTCCTCTTTTACCCATTAATACAGCACTCTTCTATATCTTTACAAATTTAATTGAACAAATCATTCTAAAGACACTAATCAGTTCTTTATCACATTCATACACTGATGGGACACACATCAGAGACAATGAGTGGTTCAGTGTCTTGCCCAGGGACACTTTAACATGTGACTGATGGTAGATTCAAACCCCAAACTGTTGCATTGGGGGACGACTGCTCTAACCACTCAGCCACAGCCGCTCTTTGGTGGTGTTATAGTCATTCTGATCAAACCTTGAAACAGATATTGTGTGGAAACTTGTGACTTTGCATGATTTGTTAGCGTTAGGAGCACGTGTTAGAAACAACTCTTTGGCTCCAAAGCTTAATCAGCTGCAGATAAACATTCAATGACTATGCCCTTAAAATGTCATTAAAATCAGTTCAGTGGTTCATCATGGGATATTTAGGTAAAAACAGAGTTGATTCCAACAGATAATGCTAAAAATTTAAATGCAAATATTGTGTGATCATTTGAGCTTAAATTAAAAGTAGTGAATCAGTCTCAAGTTTTGGCTCAATGTACAACTGAGTGGTAACTACGTTTGTATTGTCTAAGGATGATTAGCATGGCTAGTGATGATCTGTTATGAATGTATTATTGTCCTTTAAATGATTAATTGTGTCATAATTTGTCCAATCAAATGCAGCCATGCAGAGTGACAAGGTGCACCTGTGTTATGTCGAGCCATCGGTGACATGAAGCTGGGCTTCTCATAGAAATGAGAACACACTCACGTAAAGACTGCAGCTCTTCAGGGCTCTTCAATGCTCTGTACTGTTTCCACCAGTTCACGAAGCTGGCCTCTCCTAAGCAGAGGTAAAGAACAAGAGAGGCACAGTTGTCTGATTGTCACCCTCCTCTGACACGTGAAGTCATGCAATTATTTTTGCTCATTCCTGTGTGTGTGTATTACTCTTAAATATCTCATAAACCCATCTCCGTCTTCATGTTCTACAGTTGATCAATAGTCAGATTGTGGAGGTAACAGGTCCTCCCCGCAGCAAAATTCTCCAGCTCCTTCAGGAGGACCCCAAGGTGTTCCCAGGCTAATCCCTCCAGAGCGATCTGGACCTCTTAGCAGTCAACATGTCCTCGTCCGGAAACTTTTTTCTTACAAAACACTGAACAGGTACGCATCACCTCGTGTTTCTCTTTTCCTTTTCTACTTTTGTCTGTCTGTGACAGGTTTCTCTTGTAAATGAGTCATTGAGGCTCAATGGAACTAACCTGTATAAAGGCTGAATTGAATTAAAAAATACACTTTACACTTCTACATCTATGAAAAGTGGGCTTCACTAAAATGTAAATGAAAGTTGAAAGCCTAAGGAATGCATATCGCCGGCCTTAGAACCATCTCATGCTGAGAAAGAAGTTGCTGTCTTTTCAGTCAGACCTTCTAATGAGGTCTGCAAGTTGTACCATCTCTCAGAGAATATGTTGAGGATATATATCAGCTGAGACCACACCAAACTAATCTCAATATCAAGAAAATTAACACTGTAGATGTAGCCATTTTTCTGCTTTTTAAGGGGGAGGAGCTCTGGCTGTGCTCTTCAATTGCACTGACTCCAAACGTTAAAGCTGCTATATGTAACTTTTCTAACAATATATTTTTTAACATATTTCTTCACTCTGTCACTAGATTGATGTTAGAGAGGTAATCTCTGAAAAAAACTAAAAAAAAATATTGTCCCCTTGCTTCTCCAGGTGGTAAATAAGCATTTCTAAAAAGAAAAAGTGACCCGCCATTTTCCAGCCAATAAAAACAAAGTTTGTAACCAGCCAATAAAAACCGAGCTTGAATTTGAATCAGCCAATAAAAACAGAGCTTGAATTTGAATTTCAACAGACCACAAGGGGGCAGAGCCATATATGGCTCTGAGGGGGAGGGATCAGAATGCTTTGCTTGTTGAAATTTTTTCTAAGTGCTGATGTTCTACAGAAACTGCAGACTTCACCTTTAATGACTTTCAGATGTGTGCAAACAATTTATGTCAAAGTTTTAGGCAATGATTTTGCTCATTGCGTGCACTCAGATTATGTGTTGTGAATGACTCTCGGCTACTACCACAATACATTTTGTTTTAATGGCTGTACAACTGGCCAAGTTATAACTGATTTATGTTTGCTAAGTTTGATTAAATGTGGCAGCAATTTTGAACTTACCATAAAAATCAAGGTCAACGTTTCTGTATTGTCATTCCACCACATGTGGTACATGTGTTGGAATGGAATTGTGCACACAGGCTCCCAGTTAGATCAAACAAAAGGATGAAATGTAAAAGAAACACAGTAATAATATCTTTTTTTTTTCAGTTTAAATGTTTAATGGACTAGACATTTGTAGATCTGTGATGAGTTATTCTTTTTGCTTGATTACTCATAGATAATTATTGTTTGAATTGTTTTTGTTTTTGAAAAAAAGGGGCAGATATAAAAAGATTTCTTCTTCTTTCTGCCACCTTTCATTTTGTTTTTCTTTTCATGTACAGGTACTATGTTAAACGGTTTTATATTTTTCTTTTGGTATTTTAAATGGAAAATGAATTAAAAAAAATCTAAGATATGAACTAAGAAATATGCTAAACACTTAATAGTGCAAAAACAATATGCCAAACAACAGCAGCACGAACATGAGTCTGTGTGAGCAGATGAGTGTGAATGAACACAGCAACACCACCTGAACATAAGAGGATCTGCAGTGGAAGTGGTCTCCAGCTGCAAATACTTGGGTGTACACATGAACGATAACCTCAGCTGGAGCAACAACGCCACCATTCTGATAATGAAAACTCATCAGAGACTCTACTCCTCAGGCGGCTGAGATGAACTGGTCTGAGAGGCTCAGTCCTCACCTCCTTCTACAGATGTACAGTGGAGAGCATCCTGTGCTCCAGCATCAACGTGTGGCATGGAGGCTGCACAGCTGCAGAAAGAAAAGCTCTGCAGAGAGTGGTGAAGGCTGCACAGAAGTCTGTTGGAGTCAGTCTCCCCATCTACACCTCCAGATGCAGGAAGAGGGCCACCTGCATCATGAAGGACCCCACTCACCCAGCACACACACTTTTTGCCCCACTCCCCTCAGGAAGGAGGTTGAGGAGCATTAAGTGTAGAACCACTAGACTGAGGAACAGCTTCTACCCTGAGGCTGTTAGACTCATGAATATCTAACCAGAATAATCACTGTAAAATATCACATCATGTTGCTGCTGATCTGTTTCATGTTGCTGCTGATCTGTTTCATGTTGCTGCTGATCTGTTTCATGTTGCTGCTGATCTGTTTCATGTTGCTGCTGATCTGTTTCATGTTGCTGCTGATCTGTTTCATGTTGCTGCTGATCTGTTTCATGTTGCTGCTGATCTGTTTCATGTTGCTGCTGATCTGTTTCATGTTGCTGCTGATCTGTTTCATGTTGCTGTGTTCATGCGTGCTCATCTGCTCACACAGACTCATGTTCATGCTGCTGTTCAACGTATTGTTTTTATGCTACTAGTGTTTAGCATATTTTTAGTTGATGTTTTTCTTAGTTCATATCTTAGATGTTATTACTGTTCTTCTTTTACATTTTATTTTTGGATGTAACTGGGACCCTGTGTACATAATTTCGTTCCACCACATGCACCACATGAGACGCAAATGACAAATAAATAAATCTGACTCTAACTCTGACTCTGACATGAAATAAATCAGCAGCATGTGATCAGCAACATGGATAGTCAGCAGCACATGTCAACAATCAAGTGGCATTACAGTGATTATTTTTCACAGTGATTACTCTGGTTAGATATTCATGAGTCTAACAGCCTCAGGGTATAAGCTGTTGCTCAGTCTAGTGGTTCTACACTTAATGCTCCTCAACCTCCTTCCTGAGGGGAGTGGGGAAAAAAGTGTGAGTGCTGGGTGAGTGGGGTCCTTCATGATACAGGTGGCCCTCTTCCTGCATCTGGAGGTGTAGATGTCTGTGATGGTGGGGAGGCTGACTCCAACAGACTTCTGTGCAGCCTTCACCACTTTCTGCAAAGCTTTTCTTTGAAAAGCTGATTAGCTGATCAGCTTTTTCTTTGAAAAAATAATTAGTTATAGAGGTACTTTTATTGATCATGCTCTGGCAGTTTTGTTCAAATCAATTATGTAGTTCATGATGTATTTTGCTAACAGACAGGTTTGATGCCAACAATTAATGCCAAGATTTTTAAGCAAAAGCATGGCTGCTTTAACTATGTGTTGTGCAATGGAACACTTACGGGTTCTAAATAAACACGTACGGGCACCAATATGTAACTGAACACCGAGCGGTGCCAATTATATGTAAGGGATATAATACTTGTCAGTTTGCTGACCAGTACAATATTCCAGAAGAAATTGGAGCAGATTTGATCTGACCCAAATTCATTCGCGAGTTCACCCTTTTTCCGGATTAAATTGCTTAACTGTGACGAGACAAAATGTAATTTCATGAGAGACTTCAACTTATGTTGATCCACCAGAAGATAGACCTTTTATTGAGAAAATCATAAAAGTACATTAAACATTTGTATCGAGATTAGCTCTGATACTGTAGACAAGAATTCAAATTGGAACAAACAGACAAGTTATGTTTAAACTTCCTGCTGGCACATTTACTTAAAAGTTTAATGGCTTAAGAAAATAAGAATAAGGAGGAAGGAGTGGAATGAAAGCTAAGTTTAACAGAAGTTAATTATTTTGAAATGCAACAGGGTGACACTTTTCCCACACGAGTCCGGCTAGACTTCCCCACACGTTCAGCATACAATCAACGACTCTTTACCTGGTGACGATACGTCTCTGGAGATAAGAGCTGAGAAGTTTTGTGGACACTTAACGGACGGTGTTGTCCAGTTGACGTCCAGTTGAAACTTCAGCGCGTGTATAACTGATTCAACGAGCGTGAAGTGCGCCTTTCCCAGCAGGAACCAGGCCAACGTCCTGACTGGGTTTCAAAATAAAACTTTCAGAAAACAAATTCTTTCAGAACCGATGAGTGAGTTACAGCTGAGCTGTGCCGTAACCCTGGCTGATAACGTAGGTCTAATTGACATTTGACCAGAACGTCCACCAGCTTCCAGAGAAGAACCAGTTGTTCGTTAGTTCTCCCTTTCACACTAACGAGTCTACAGGAAGTGTCCCTTTAAGAAGGGGGTGTGACTTAGTCAAATACTTCCTGCTCATTGGTTGTTTACCACTAGAGAGGGAGTGACTTTGCAAGTCAGTGAGTCTGAGTGACAGCTAGGGGCAGACAGGACAGGAAAGAGAAAACGTGCATCAGAAAATGCAGGTGTGAACAAACCATGGAATTTGTTTTGAGAACAGATTAATTGTTTTTAGAAAGGACGGGAGACAGGCGACAACTTATGTCTACAACTTTTCCTTCGTTTCAAAACACTTCAAACAAACACGAACGGATTGTTCATCAACTTTAGACGTAATCCTCCTGCATAGAGCATACAGTTTAAAACAAAGTCTAGAAGATCATTCTGACATGTTCTCTAAACTTTGGCATATTTAAAATATACCAGCTTAGTAAATCATACACATACTAAGAATATACTGTTGATTAATTCTGAATTAACACAAATTAAAGAGAATCTTCAGATTTATGTCTCTTAATTCAAAATAAATGTAACAAAATAATGTCCACTTGTCTCCTTCAGAGCTCAAGAAAAGTGTAACACTCAGAGTTTCAGAGAGATGTGAAGAGGTTTAAATCCAGTAACGGACATGAGAGTGCTGTATCACTACAGTTTGGTATTTACACCAGCTACTATCACACCATATTTTAGCTAAATGTCTGTAAAAATAAAGTTGATTGGCTGTGGCAGCCATCTTGAAAAGGGTTGACTCCTAAAGGTAATCTGATGTTTATGTTTATTCAGTATTTATGTTCTGAGAATTTCATTAAAATCCATTCAGTGGTTTATGAGATATTTCACTAACAGATAGACAAACACATACACAGAGGCAACAATGTTGGCTTGTTTTATCAAACACATCACAAAATATGTGCAGTTTGATTTAACTTAAAAAAACTACATAAAATAATACACAACGGTTGTGTACAATACGGGTTGTGACCGAAAGAACGAGATCTCGGATACAAGCGGCTGAAATGATTTTTCTCCGCAGGGTGTCTGGACTCTCCCTTAGAGATAGGGTGAGAAGCTCAGTCATCCGGGAGGGACTCGGAGTAGAGCCGCTGCTTCTCCACATCGAGAGGAGCCAGTTGAGGTGGCTCGGGCATCTGGTTAGGATGCCTCCTGGACGCCTCCCTGGTGAGGTGTTCCGGGCATGTCCCACCGGGAGGAGACCCAGAGGAAGACCCAGGACACGCTGGAGGGACTATGTTTCTCGGCTGGCCTGGGAACGCCTTGGGATTCCCCCAGAGGAGCTGCTCTATGTGGCTGGGGAGAGGGAAGTCTGGGCCTCCCTACTTAGGCTACTACCCCCGCGACCCGACCCCGGATAAGCGGACGAAAATGGATGGATGGATGGAAAACTACATAAATAAATAAACCATTTGTGCTGTGCTTTAGCATTTCTATTTGATGCTTATGTATCGAATATGCTAATACCCAATAGGTAATTTCAGTTGAAAAAGTGCACATTTTTTACTAGTTTTACAATTTACGCCCCCATTTCTAACTTAATTAGGGCGGCCGTGGCGTAGTGGTAAGGGCAGTCGTCTCCCGATCGGAAAGTTGGCGGTTCGACTCCCAGGACCCGCACCATGTGTCGTTGTGTCCTTGGGCAAGACACTTAACCCTGAGTTGCTCCCGGTAGGACTGGAAAGCACCTTGCATGGTAGTCTGCCGCCACCGGTTTATGAATGTGTGTAGCATTCAATATATGTGTAGCACTTTGAGATTTTCAGTAATGAAAAGTGCGTTATAAATTGAATTAATTATTATTATTATTAATTTGACATCAAAATTAGTAGTTTTACACAGAAACACAACAATGTTGCTAATAAATATTCACATTTTACGAAGTTTGCTTTTTTTTTTTTTGTCTAAAAGCGTCACCCCACACATTAACCTTCAGTATTAGAGGAGCTTATCCTGCCTTCTCTCTCCCTCACTGAGAGATTTGAACAAAGTCGGCTGTGTAGAATCGGAGTCGTTCCTACGTCTCAATAATTTATCCACAGCCTGCTGATGAGAAGGGAGCTCAAGCTGCAGAGTCAGAGCAACCAGGTCAGGGGTTTGACCCTGAACCTCACTAACACACATCACATTTTCTCACGCAGCATCGCCTTTAATGCGCTCACTGTTGTATGTGTGATGCAGAATTTTACAGAATAAAAAGCAAAATTAGAATAAATTTGTTTATGTATGAGTAAAATATCATGCACTGTAAGGTGTTTCAAGCAGTCAACAAAACTTACAAAATTCCCTATAAATGTACAGTAGTTTGGTTCATATCATGCATGTCAAATTACTTGGTACTAAGAACATGAGTAAACATAAAACCCATGTTCAGAGCCAGCACAGAGAATGTTTTATACAATTGAAGTTACTTTGATGTTACTAAGGCAGAGGAGTTTAAGTTTCAGGGCATCAAGGATGGAGAAGGAGACGGATTGAAAGAATGGAGCCTCGTTCTCATTAATGAAAGCATTGCTCCGGTCAGCCATGCTGAAGAGTTGAATTGAAAGGCAAAACTGTGGAGTTAATTCAGTTAAATTCAGCTTATTTATATAGTGCCAAGTCACAACAGAAGTCAGCTCAGTGTACTGAACAGAAACATTCACATACATAAAAGTACGGATAAGTTAATAACATTAATTTTCTGAGGAGCAGACTGCTGTAACTTCATCACAGACTCTCATCTTGAGCAAGCTTAAAGGCAACAGTGGAAATGGAAAACTCCCTCATGCGGAAGAAACCTTTAACAGAACCAGGCTCAGGACAAGCAGCCATCTGCTTTGACTGACTGGGTTTGAGAAGAACAGGAAGGAGGAAAAGATACACAATGGCAGGTCAAGAATCACACGTTAAAAAAAAAAAAAATATTAGATGAAAACTATTCAATTTTAACAATTTATTTAAAGAAATTAGGCAATTTTGTCCTCCAGTAGTCTAACCCTATGGCAGCGTGACAAGCCAACCCTAACTATAGGATTTATCAAAAAGAAAAGTCTTCAGTCCAGTCTTAAACTGGACAATGTGTCAGCCTGATGGACAGAAACTGGAAGTTGGTTCCACAAGCGAGGAGCCTGATCAATGAAAGATCTTCCTCCCATTCTGCCTTTGGAAACTCTAACCACAAATAAACCTGCAGTCTGAGAGTGAGGTGCTCTGTTAAGAAAATATGGAACAATAAGATCTGTAAAATAAGATGGAGTTAGGTTGTTAAGGGCTTTGTAGGTTAGAAGTAAAATTTTAAATTATATTCTGACTTTGACAAAGAGCCAGTGGAGAGAAGGTAAAACTGGAGAAATATGGTCACTGCATGGTCTTTAGGTTAAAGATGGATGGATTAAGAATGAGATGGATCCATTTGGCCAAATTTACGTTCCTTTGTAGAATGACCTGGTTCAGTCTTAGCGATTGAGTGAGGAGCTCAGAGTTCAGTGGCTACTTCTTTGCATTGAGTCAGTTGAGGTGGTTCAGACATGAAGATGTGAACATATTTGATAGAGAGGAACGCTGGTGTGAGAGAAGAGTGAATGAAGCCATCTTTGTGAAGAAAACTTGTCCACCATTAAACAGGTGCAGAGGACTTTGTGTTGCCCCCCTCTGTCTATACTGTTATTGCTAGTATCACTCAACCACCTGTGAACAGCAAGCAGCCATCAGGGTGCTAATGATCAGTCGTTAGGGCGATGGTTCTTGATGGAGATGTTCAATATTTATCATCTAAAACTAATTACTCTGACCCAATAATTATAACCCAGCTCACTTATATCAAATATTCTCTGTTCCCTTTAAACTCTTATATTTGATAGTACAAACATGTTGTTTGCTTGCTTTGCTCCTTGATACAGAAAAGACAGTCTTCTAGCCTTGACAATGTTTGGATAAGATGTTCTTGTTGGATCACAACCACGACTTGTTTGTTTTATCTGTAAGACGTCAGAACTTGTCAACTCCACCTCCTTCTTGTTTAAATAGCTTGTCATGTCCAGTACAATTCGGAATTGTGCTGGACAATGTATTTGAGACCAAACTAAGTTTCAAAAGACATTAAAAAGCCTTCCCCTTTGCAAAGTTTGTTTGTCTGTTTTAACATTGTTCTCTTGTTTATCTTGTGTGGTTTTTATTAAGGTAACAGGGGTTTAAAATCCCTCATCATTATGGTGCCGAAAACCCATTCTCCCCATACCTGCTCCTGATGACCTCTGAACGGAGCGCAGCTGCGAGGCACGGTAAATATGACAGAAAGTCCAGTGATTGGGTTTGTCTCTGGCCAGCTTCCTCTGTCCATTTGGTGCGATCAAGGTCTGGTTGGCGGAGATTTCCAGACACTGCATAGGTCAACAAGAAAGTAAGTGTTAAAAAGTGTTTGTTGATACGTCGTTTTCAAAACAATTTGAGTACAGTAACAGGAACTAGTTCACCCTGAGCCGATGACTTTAAATTTGGAATGAGGTGTCTGCTTTTCGATGACTAGGCGGTTTTTGCGCACATGCTAGTTGGCAGAACCAAGATTTCTGTGATTTATAAAGTCAAAGTCAAAGTCAAAGTCAACTTTATTGTCAGATCTGCAATATGTACTGTACAGGACATACACAGGACCGAAATTGCGTTTCTCTCAGTCCCTCGGTGCAACAGTAAACATCTAAACATTGAAACACTGAAACATATAATAATAGACATAAGCATAAAATAGTAAAACTAACACTGTCCTGAGTTTTTTTGCATAGTGGTATAAGAGTATGAAAATTTACACCAACTCTAAAACTAAAACATTAAACATTTAATGAACATAATACTGGCCTGAGTTTTTGCATACTAGTATAAAAAAAGAGTATAAAAAGTATAACTAAAATAAACTAAGGGTTTCTAGCATTGACATTTGCAAAGTGGCAAAGCAGCATATGAGTTACGAGGGCGGTCAAAATACGCCGAGACCAGATCATATGAGGCTGACCATCAGACCTTACATTGGCTGTTCATAGTGTGTCCGGCCAGGCGAGAAGAGAAATTGAGGCAAGAACGTTTATTTTTATATTTGACGCGTCATTCTGTAATTTGTTTAGTCCTTTTTTACGTGTATGTTTGTGTTTCTGGAGCCCTGCACCTCTGGCTGTTTCTTCCTCCCATTTTCCTCAATGTGTGCGAGTGTAGCTTGGTTCCTGGTCTGTTATCTGTTTTCTGTGGGCTTCCCCCCCCCCGTGCTGAACCTGCCTGCAGCCTGTTTTCTGTGTTTAACTGCTCTGAGAGTGAATGTGAGTACGGTACCTTGCTTTTGTGTTTGAGAAGTTGCTATTTTGGAAGTTAGATGTAACTGGATCTAAAAGGTTTTCCAGTTTGATATTAACTTGCTCACATATATTAATAAATACTGTACACAAAAGGTTGTCTGTCTAAAGGCAAAAAAAGAGATAGAACTTCAGTCAGTAAAAAATATGGCAGAATGAGTCAAGAGAAGCAAAGCATCTGATAAGTTTTTATTTTATTTTTAAAACAGTACTTGTGGCTCATAGCCTTGGGATGCAGCTGCGTCTGCATCTCCTCCAGATAGCTTGGCAAAGGCAAACTTGAATTGGGTTTGCTGCAGAAGTTAATTAATTGTAGATGTCCAACCATTCATTACTTTTGAAGGTTTACAAAAAATAATTTAGTGGATCATGAGTTATTTTGCTAAGTGACAAAACACAAACAGTTTCAGCTGTTTTATCCTTCATTATAAAATACTTAGGGCCAGTTTACACGGCGCATATTTTGAGTGTAACCACTACTTTCTCTTTGCGACTTTGCTTATCGCCTACACGACGCTGCTGGCCCCCCTCTTTGACTCCGATACTTTTCTGACCCTGCTCTCAAGGTGGAAGTTTTTCGCAGACCCCCCGCTGATAATGTAAACATCTCCCGTGGAGCTTTTGTGTCAACCACATGCGCGCAGCCCGCATGCGCGGACAGTCTGACATTTCACGTGTCACGCTGCAAAATATAACAGTTTAACAATAATAAACAGTATTTATGTTGGCGTGGGAGATGTAAATTTATCTGAACTACAGTATCTATCTGGACTCGTTACATTTTTTAAACAGTGCGTAACGTGCTGTGAAAATGAAGACGCCAGGTTTATTTTTTATTTATTTATTTATTCAGCACCACAAAGTTACAACACAAACACTGGGAATTAAACTGAACACTATTAAAACACGTGAACCGAACTGTAACTACGTTAATGAACTGGACTCTTGCTGTGTGTTCATCTGGACCCATCAGAACCGCCGAACCGTCTGTCTGTTTGTTGGAACGATAGCTTCTCCACCTGGCAGAAATAAATAAATAAATAAATAAAAACTCCGTTGTTGTGTGATCAAAGTAAACACAAGCAAACATTATATTAAGAACGTTGATTTACCTGCTGTAAGTCAGCTGTTTATCACGGAGTAAAGTCCGGTTCTGGTCCACAGTCCACTCAGCGTCTGGTGTGGAGCTTGTTAGATGAAGAGAGTCCCGCTTGGTGTCAAATCTGTCGACTCTTATCCAAAATCCAGCTTTAACTTGTTGTAGTTAGCTGATTTTAGCCAGAGAGGAAAACAGACGAGGCAGCTGCTCTGTTTACCTCAGGCAGCACGCATGCGCAGTAGTGAAGGTTCCAAAAATCACAGCGCCATCTAATGGCCCAGCATGGTAACTACAGTGAAATCGTGAGGACGGGGTGTGGAGGGGGAGAGAGTCGTATCCACAGAATTCGACCGTGTCAACGCAAAACTTTTCACCTAATTAACATACCCAAAACATCCGTTTCCCCCACACAGTGTCCGTGTAAACAGGGCCTAGTTTCCTTCCCCTCCCCCANCCCCACCCCCTCCTTCCCCATCTGTGTGAAGATTTATATTTACTTACGAGAAAAGTACTGTGCTAACAGAGAGGCAGAGAGTACTAATGAAAAATACATAAAAAAATAAAAATAAAATATAAAAATAAATAAAAATGGCACGAGAACTAAAGTTGTTAGTTAAGAAGTAGATTTTTATTCAAATAATTTTACAAACCAAGAAACTTGATTATTGACTTGTTTGTCGATGGATCTTTTCCTGAAAAACACAAAAACACAAGTGTTAACTACAAACTTTTAGTTGAAGATAAAATAAATATTTACATACGTTTTTAAATCATGAACGTAGCCGAATGCTACACAAAGATTTTAGAATTTGATCAATCTTGTTTATAAAATTATAGTCAAAATATTTTAGGTTTTAGGCTTAACAACGTTAAAATCGGACGTTTTAACAGTAGGCCTGGCGCTCACACGAGCGGCCCGATTTAATAAAATTTTAGCGAGAAAGACTCCAAATTGTTTCGCTGAACCAAGCGGACAGATCCGTTTTTATCATGAAAATCTGACGGCGAAAGATCTGATTTTAAATCATCCAAAAAATTACGTTTTTTGTCGGAAATGAAAGCTAAGCTAATGCTAACGGAGCCGCCAGCTAAAAGCTTCGTCCGTCCAAAAACAGTGCAAATGCCGTTATACTATGAAACCAAACATTTCAAAATTGTGTTTTCTCTGCAAAAAGAAACTGAGAATTCGCTTACCAATTTTTATCGAAATAGTTCTGTAGAAAAAGCCGAATGATGACGAAGCAAGAATAGATCTCGCGACAGAAGCAAGCGACCAGCCCAAAAGAAGCCCAAAACGAGACCAACTGGCAACCCACCCCTTGTGTAAAACTAAGACCGTTTTTAACCAGTATAAACATACATTTATTATGGCGTTGCATACAAATGGCAAAAATTATGCTAAACACTTTGAAGAACATATCCACTCTAAAAAATAAAGATACATTTTGCATATTTATACAGATTAATCCCATTAAACCTCTGGGACTCATTTGAGATTTGAATTTTAAACGAAGAGTGATGACAACAATTGACAATGACAACAATAGACATTCATGAAAGCTGCGTACAACTTAGTAAAAATAAACTAAAAATTGAACAGCTAACCATGCTAAGTGTGCGCCCTTTTCTCCCATTTTTTAATTATATTTTTTCCCCATATTTCCCCACTTATTGGAGCTAATTTTAGCGTGGTCTTGTCACTCTAGACGAAGAATAAAGTGCAATGAATAACAAGCCCAAATAAGCGACTTTACGTTCAATGCAAGCCCAAGTAACCACAATAAGCAAAATGGGAAGTAGAGAAAATATTACCGGTATACTGCATTGAATTACAATTATTGATGGTTTAAACTTTTATAATAAGCTTGTTAATTTAAATTAACAACCATAATCAGATCAAAATTAAGTTTAGGCATTTTAGGATAACAAGTCTTAGACAAATTTAGCAGAAATTTATTTTTAGACTTGCCAGTAAATTCTGTCTTTTAAAAGTTTAACTAAATTGATAAAACTTTGACACTTATAAAGAATAAAAGAGTATTCTTGTCGAATAGAATTTTGACTAGATTGAAAGTTGAAACGCTCAGGTTAAATTAATCATTTTCAACGATTTTTTAGCATACATTAAATATGTTTTTTAGATTTAAAAAGCTGTTTCACAGTTAGGTAGATTTTAAGAGCTGTTTCCTTTTAGGAGTTATATAATGTAGATACCCGTTGATGTTAATGTTATTAATATCTTTGATTTAAATAGGTTAAAGAAAACACTCTTCCCTATAATAAAAATGCTTTATTAGAAGTAACTTTTCAGCAAGTAGGTTAAATACGCACAAGAATCCAGCCAACTCACCAGGAGTAGAAGACACATTTCACTGTTAAAACCTAATTTTGGTATTGTTTCGCATAAATTATGACCATTAAAGGCAAAAAGAGGTCTGGTAAATTTGAAAGGGAATTAGAATAACATATCGTTTGACCATGCAATGCATAAGCTTTGACAGCAGTAATAAGGGTTGTTTTTATTCAAACAGATTGGGGTTGTGTATACAGTAATAATAATATGGAATATTAAAACGGGAAGTACCGTAGCACTCACAGACACGCCTTGACTGAATACACATTTTTATTTTAATCAATACTTTTCTATTTAGGACATAATTTGAATCTCAGTTTATAATAAGTGGGAATTGGACTTTAAACATTGAAACTTGAAACCACAGGGCAAAATCACCCAGCCCATGCTTTGACTTTTGATAAGTGAACCACTGAAAAGTGGTAAGTGAGGACTTATCTTAACAATTTCAATAAATTGACAAAATATGAGAGCATCCCACGGTGCCGTTTTAACATAAAAAATTAAAAACAGTACACAGATAAATCCGAAGAGAGGACGGATCTTGAAAACTCGATGAATTGGCTAATTATCATTTATGCTATCAAGGTGGTCCTAGAAAACAGTGCATGATATTTTCTGAAATATAATTGGGCTACAATATTTCTGGTTTCAGGTTAAATTGACGATTTTACTCATACGTAAATTAATGATTTTAGATCTGTTATGCAGATCAGATTAAAAGGATGCCTCTGTTGAAAATTCACTTTTATGTAAATCAACATTTTAAATTCCATTGTGCAAACCAGAATTACAGAGGTGACTCTATTCAAGGTAAATGCTTATAGAACATAATAACATACTTTGAACCTGGTTTGTTAAAGATTTTTACATTTTTCTATTTTCTCATTTTTTTTCCTTAGAAGCATTCTCACAGTGTTTGTGGAGCGGGAAGCGTAAGTCTGATGGACCTCACGACACTTAGGAGAACACATAGTTAGTAGTACATACATTAAGATAGGATCATGTCAAAAAACACATGCAACGTCTGAATTTTTGAATTACAGCTACTGTGGTTATTGATTGGATCGGATCAGATTTAATATTAAGGGCATGTCCAGAACTGGCTCACTGTGACTTCACCGAGAACACCATGGCTGGACTCCCAGGTTGCCCTGCTCAAAATAAACATTCGAGGGGCTTAAAAAACAATGGCACTGAACGAGGGCAGTGCACTGGACTTTTATCTGAGCAAAAGACTGTCCACAAAGACTTTCACAAAGAACTGTCAGAACAAGGTCATCAAACACAAATGGCCAGAATATGCGGTCCGGATGTGAAGGATCGACGATGAAAAATTTAGCACCCAGAAACAAAGATCTCACTGGATGTTGTGACAAGAGGGGGCTGAACAGGTTCTCCAAAAAGACAAAGAGAACAGGTCTTGAAGTCACCCACGCCAACTGTCCAGCAAAAGGTCATGCCCCCCGTATGGATCTGTGAGGATCTGTCAATAATCTTGGTATCGTGTTTCAAAACTGCAGTCTGCTATGATTAATTTTATTTAATGAAACACATATGCTCATTTTAGCCTGCCAGCGCAGGCTACAAGATTCTTAGTTTATACTGTACTTATGTGGGTCTGACGACTTATTTTTCCAGTTCCTATAATTCCGTGATGAAACACAGATAATGATTCCAGCTCAAAACCCTGAAACAAGTTAATATTTATATTTTTTGTTTTTGTGCAGATTAAACTTGTGTCTCCACAGACATTCATACAATGTTTTGTGGAGCTGAAGAAAGGATAGCAGATTATCCTTGACGGGAGTGCATTTTGGTTGGTCTGGTTTGCCCCAAAGGAATTATTGTTAGAACAATTTTTATAGCTTTATGTTTTCAAATCTTAGATTGTTTATACCATACCACTTTATTTATTGAGCACTTAGGCTGACGCAGGGCCAACCAAGGTGCTATACAATAGAAACAAGTCAAGCAGACAGGAAAACAAAAAAAACAAAAAAAAAAACAAAAAAAAAAATAGATAGAAATAGCAACAGAAACTAACTAAAATAGTGAACAGTGTATATTACAGAGGATCAAAACACATCACATCATGTTAAAGGTGAGAGAATAAAAGTGGGTTTTTTAATCGAGACTTAAAGACTGTGAGTGAGGGAGCCTGCCTGACACTCAGTGGCAACTCATTCCTATATAATAATGTAATAAGGGAATATTAGAAAGTGTTCCTAGAAATAACTAATAATAATAAAGAATAAATCACTAATAACATTGATGATGGCTAATAAAGGAAACAGCTCATACATTGATTAGATCATCAGTTATACAAAAAATAACTTTTTAGATTTTTATATTCAAAAGCATAGCCATTTAAAGGATCATTTAAGAAGCACGTTGTACTGTAGGATAAATCAGATAAACCTACAAACCACATTGCTTTTGGTATATGTTGTTTAATAAACAGGTACTGTATATGTCATTTGATAAACAGGTATTTATTTTTAACAGATCCAAAAAGAAAAACGATGGGGGACGCGAGTTTGGATCTATTCAAAAGGTTGATTGAAAGGTTGATTTTGAAATGTGGTGGTTCTATATTTTTAAAACACGACTGACTCTGACTATAGACTGGACTTATTTTGAGCACATGAACCACATGTTTGTATTGTGAATTCTTTATTACTACAGCGCTGTATGTCTGTCTATATGTCTGTATGTCTGTCTATACGTCTGTATGTCTGTATGTATGTCTATATGTATGTATGTATGTATGTTATTTGTACTTTTCTATTTTGTTGCACGTATGTTTAGACTTTTTCTACAGACTATGAAAAAGGTAAAGTATTTTTTAAGTAAGTATAGAACGTCTCCTGCTACTCACTTACAATGATCATGCTAATTAAAAAACTTACTAATTAAAAACTAACCTCAAATCAAAGTGAGTGATTACTCATTTTCACTGAAGAATGAAATCATTTGTTGTTGTTGTTTTTTGCCATTAAATACAAATGTTTTAGATAGTAAGAATGGAATTTTATTTTAAGTTTAAAGAAACAATTATTATTATAGCCAAATTACAGAATTTAGTTTAAGTTAACAGATTTAACTCACTAAGGAATTACCCACAGTTAGGCCTTCCCCAAACCAATTGGCTCATGGGATCCAGGGGGGGGGGGCTTGAAGTTTTATTTAACAATTTGCAAGTTTTTTGGTGTCCAGTTCTTCTCTCGAAAGACTACGGATTTCCGGAACTCCTTCAGGAGGAGTTGCCAGTGATGCCAGAAGTGAATCCCGCCTCAGACTGTCCTGCTAGAGACGGCTGGAAACGAGGGTGAACGGGACCCCAACAGGTGGTGGAAAGAACGAGTCGTCTTCTCGAGAGAAAGAGCAACAGATGCTACAACTGAGACCGGTGCTCCCCTCAGCAGATGCTACAACTGAGACCGTGCTCCCCTGAAAAAGAAGTTTGGAACGATCGCTGAGCCAGATTTTGAGATCGATCTGGTCAGAGCAAAGCTTCCCACTTTGTCAGGACATGTGACCTGACTACCCCACGCCTGAATGGACTAAACACCCAGGAACAGGCAGCTGGACAAGACTACATGAAACCACTGTCTGAAAAAGTGAATGATGCCCATCAAACTGCCTGATGCCCTCCACCCACAGGGCGCACAAAAGCTCTCCCCCAGAATGAAATGAACTTATTCCACAGACAAAAGCTTTCCCCAAGCAGAACTGGACTGATCTCGTAAGCAAAAGCTTTCCCGCAGAAAAACTGGACTTATTCCACACACAAAAACTCTTCCCCCCCCCAGATGAAATGAACTTGTGCCCAACAACTTATGCCACAAACAAATCCCCAAGGAACAGAAAGAACTTGTTCTGAAAACGGGACACTCCCTCCCCAGGAAAGACACTGAACTTGCCCTTACCCTCCCTCACTAGAAGAAGATGGATGCTGTGAAGAAGAATGTTTGATCTATTTCATTTTTTAAGTTCAAACCGGTTGTTTTCGCTTTCCTGGGCAATAGTTGATATCAAAGAAGTTTCAAACCAACTGAAAGCTTATTTTATTTTTGTGCCCATAAAGGGCTATTTTGTTGTGTGTTTGAGAATTATTTCCCACATCTTTGAAAGTGTATAAGTTCTATTTAATTGTTTAACACAACAAATTAGATTGGTTCTTTATTTGGTTAAAAGAAATTAGATTGGTTCTTTATTTGGTTAAAAGAAATTAGATTGGTTCTTTTTTGGTTAAGACAAATTAGATTGGTTCTTTTTATTTTAAAACAAATTAAATAGCTTATTTCTTTTATTTGTTTAACACAAATAGATTAGTTCTTTTTATATATATATGTTTCTTCTCAAAAGTTCTATTTC
>JBBPBX010026621.1:21446-32630 GCA_038048925.1 Garcialebias charrua | reverse complement strand
AGTTACATTAGCTAAGCTATTCTTTGTTACGTTAAAATACGCTGATATTTACTGTAGCTCAAGCTATGAGCTTAGCACGCAGTAAACAACACCGATCTTACTTTAGCAAAGACTAGCTTAGCTGCTGTAGCTACGAGGGACATCTATGTGTACATTATTGTAATCACTTACTCTGCCAGTCATCAGAACAGTTATTAACATGAAGATTTGGACGTCCTTCACAACTCTGTTACTGGTTATTAAGCATCCATCCATGGATTTAAAGCTGCAGCAGCTCCTCCGTTGTGGGCAACGATCAGAGAAATTTATTGGTGACAACTTGTTGCCCTTCTCCACCAGGGGGCAATACCGCTTCGTCTGACATGATTTATTCCTCCATCTCACAACTTGTTGCCCTTCTCCACCAGGGGGCAGTACCGCTTCGCCTGACATTTATTCCAACTCAACTCCAACCACTGCTAAATATGCACCTTGGTCAAGAGTAGCTTAGCTTAGCTCTGGCTGCTCGGTCTGTTTATCCTACTAAAATGGCGGAAATTCCAGAATTCTAGAATTCTAGTCACATGTCTGGGAACTATGTATAGGCGTACGCTTTCTGATGTTCTTTGTACGCTTGCTTATGCACAGAGAGACCAGATGATTTTACACGTCTCTCAATAGCACGGCCAGTTGCCTTCATCCTGCGCAGCTCATCAGTTTACCAAGGGGCTGAACGGGAGAAAGACACCAGTCTTGACTTCAAGGGAGCATGTAGGTCCAGAAGCTCCTGGAGAGATTGGTTGTAATAATCCACAGAGTCATCTGCAGATGAGTGATTGACAACTTTTTATTTGTATTTATCTTTCAAAAAATTGAAATCCCCATCAAATAAACATAAAATTCTAAACTTTGTCAATATTAATAGTTTTAACTTTAAACAACAACTTTAAAATTTACAGCATTGAAATTCATAATAAATTAAATAAAAGTTTTGGGTGTCGCTATTGAGAAGCTGACATGGAAATCTCTTGTAAATTACTTAAGAATAAAAACAACAAAATCAGTTGCATTACTGTATAAAGTATGAGTTTTTGAGTGACAAAGCTTTGTATATACTGTATTGTATAATGCAATGATTGTTCCATAATTAATCTACTGTATTGAAGTTTGGGGAAAAGCATGCAAAACTATTACAAATTATTATTTTTTTTTGGACAAAAAACAGCTACAAGAATTATTAGTAGGAAGTGCTATGGTCACTCAACAAATATATTATTTCATCAATTTAAATTATTAAAATTTTATGCTTTGGTTTTGGAATGCTCCCTCTCTGACACCCTTGACCTAATCAGGATGAGCCTGTGTTAGAAGACATGTAACAAGTTGGTCTGACTTACTTTGAATTACAAACAGTTTTCGATGCAGGATGTTGGCATGGCAGCGTGACAATTTCAGAAGTGAAACCGTAGCCATACGTTTGACTCTTAATTACACAGATTTGAACCAAGGTGCACCAAAATCACTAAAAGATTTATCATTATCCACTCCTTGAACAGGAATCCATGATAAGTGGGCAATAGCCTCCATAGCACCCCCTACATTATTCCAAAAGTTATATCTCAGTAATACATCCAATCTGAACCAGATTTATTGTGCATCATCAGTGAGCACTTCTAGACACATTGACATTGTGGTTTAACTTATGACTCCAGTGCACCCCCTACCTCCAATGGTTATGTCTCAGTGATATCATCCGATCTGAACCAGATATTTGGTGTACATATCTGTGAGCTTTTCTAGACACATTGGTATTGTTTATAATTTGACTCAGTTGTGCCCCTTCATCATTCTAACAGTTATAGCTCAATGATACATCATCCGATCTGTACCAGATTTATTATCCGTCATTAGTGAGTAGTTCTGCACACATTGGTATTGTTGTTTACAATTTTACTCTATTGCACCCCATGCATTGTTCCAACAGTTATATCTCAGTGATACATCATCCGATATATATGTCCGATATGTATATATGGTCTCCAGCTACAAATACTTGGGCGTACACTTGAATGATAATCTCAGCTGGACCAACAACACCACCAGCCTGATCAAGAAAGGTCATCAGAGACTCTACTTCCTCAGACGGCTGAGACGAGCTGGTCTGAGCAGCCCAGTCCTCACCTCCTTCTACAGGTGTGCAGTGGAGAGCATCCTGTGCTCCAGCATCAACGTGTGGCATGGAGGCTGCACAGCTGCAGAAAGAAAAGCTCTGCAGAGAGTGGTGAAGGCTGCACAGAAGTCTGTTGGAGTCAGTCTCCCCACCATCACAGACATTTACACTTCGAGATGCAGGAAAAGAGCCACCTGCATCATGAAAGACCCCACTCACCCAGCACACACACTCTTTGCCCCACTCCCCTCAGGACGGAGGTTGAGGAGCATCAAATGTAGAACCACTAGACTGAGGAACAGCTTCTACCCTGAGGCTGTTAGACTCATGAATAAATAAATAATAAGAATAATCACTGCAAAATATCACATCATGCTGATGCTGATCTGTTTTCTTGTTGCTGTGTTCATCTGTGACCATCTGCTCATACAGACTCATGTTCGTGCTGCTGTTTATAATGATGTTTTTCCACTACATTAGGGCTTAGTGTATTACTAGTTGATGTTTTTCTTAGTTAATTCTAGATGTTATTACTGTTTTTCTCTTGCATTTGTTGTTGGATGTAACTGGGACCCTGTGTACATAATCTCGTTTTCATCACATGTACTACATGCGGTGCAAATGACAATAAAGACTCTCTGACTCTGACTCTGAATTATTGGACGTCATCAGTGTGCTCTTCTACACACATTGGTATTGATGTTTAACTTTTGACTCCAGTGCGCCCCCTAGATTAATCCAACAGTTATATCTCTGTGAAATTTCATCCAATATGTACCAGATTTATTGTGCGTCATCAGTGAGCACTTCTAGACACACTGGTGTTGTTTAACATTTCACTCCATTGCGCCCCCAGATTATTCCAACAGTTATATCAGTGATACATCAAACGATCTGCACCAGATTTTTTGTGCATGATCAGTGAGTACTTCTAGATATGACTCCAGTGCACCCCTAGATTAATCCAACAGTTATATCTCAGTAATACTTTGAACAATCTGTACCAGATTTATTGTTTATTGCCTTATAATCTGTCTGTTTTGCTACTTTGACATCTTTGTTTTAACTTGTTAAAAAAAATCTGTATGCCTCTCTTATGTTTGTCTATTGTTGATTGTTCAAGGAAAATCTACTGTTGCTGTTGTCATCATTCTTTATTTGTAGCCAGGTCTCTCTTGTAAATGAGTCCTCGAGGCTCAATGGGATTAACCTGCCTAAATAAAGGTTGGATGAATTGTGCGTCATCAGTGAGCATTTCTAGACACATTGGTAATGTTCTTTAACATTTGATTCCATTGCGCCCCATAGATTATTCCAACAGTTTTATCGCAGTCATACATCATCCGATCTGAAACTGATTTTTTGTGCATCATCAGTGAAAATTTATAGACAAATTAGTATTATGGATTCATGATGGATTCATGACATCACTTATGCCCCACCCACTCAGAGAAGAAACTGTTGATTATGGGGTGACTCTTCCAGCTTCGCCCTGTGTAACATATAAGACTGAAACTTTATTTACTAACTGTTGATTACTACACATGACATGTTGAAAAGCATAAAGGAAGTGCTCATCAAACATTTGCCACAAAACAGGAAGTCACAATAACTCATGTCTGGCAAGTCGGATTTTGGGCAAAACTTGTAAGGCTTGCAGCTGGAATTGTACTAATATGGGCAGAAAGTGATTTTGAAAGTTCGGCATGTGCGCACCCTGGACTCTGGTGGACGTGTGCGGGAATGGAATGAAGCATTCACAATTTCAACTGGGAGGCATTGCTGGAGTTCCGGCGGTCGCAGGTGATGGCGAAGATTTGGCTAATGTGCACCCTGGTGAACGGGTGCGGGATAGGCACGACAGCGTTCGCGATGGCGACTGGGTGGACTAGCTGGAGCTCCCGCAGTCTCCGTAAGGCCGGAGCGCTGCTTTGCTGCAAGGGTCTCAATGCTGCGAGGGCCTCAATGCTGCTTGCAGCTTTAATCTTCATTTGGAATGGGGTTTTTAGTCAAAGTAGATGAAATTATGAACAGTTTTAAATACCAGTCTATATTGGCTCTAAACTTTGAAGTGTAATTCAGAAAGTTGAAATAGAAACATTATTTTTAGTATGATGGTGGTAAATCCAAACAAACATCCAAATCAACAAAAGAATCACTTTACAGTATTTAAATAAAACTGAATAACCTAACCAAAATGACCTAAATAAGTTAGTTATGTGGGGTGACCTGATCTGACATTTGGAGTGCTATTATCAAGTCAAGGTGTGGTCTCGTCTGCAGATAGATTCATATACCGTATACATTTAAATGTCTAGCACTGTTTGTCACCTTTTCAGCCAGAGCTTTAATCAAACATCATCTTATGATAAGTGACAGAGTTACAACTATTTTGTACAAATTTTAGAAATGGCATCATATGTCACCTTTTGCAATATTACAAGATTTGTATGTGTTTGAATTACTTTCAACTACCACCACACCTAGTTCAACATCTATTAAGTGAAATTTGGAGTTGGAGTTAGCCATTTTTGTTTTGGCTAAAGTCAGTTAACTGTGGCAGCCATCTTGAATTGGGGTTAACTCTAAAACTTAATCAGGTGTATATGTACATCCACTGATTCTTTTAGAAGTTTCATTTACATCTGTTTAGTGCTTCATGAAGTATATTCCCTGAAGATGTAAGGATCTTAAATTCTGAACCAGACAAATCACTGTAATGTCACTTTAATTGGATATTTGACACTTTTTCCATGAATTCTTACCCATAAGCTGCTATAGTCATACCCACCTGGCACCTGCTCACAACAGACTCATGTTCAGGCTGCTGTTTTAATACATCTTATTACTGTATATTATTATTATTTAGTGTATATCTTAGATCCTTGTACTGTATACTGTTTATTTTTTAATAATTGATATTATTGCTATTTTGGGTGTAATTGGAACCTTGAGTTCACAATTTTCCACGTCATGTACCACGTGTGATGTGAATGACAATAAAGTCTCATTGAGCCTTGATTTGGATAACTGAGTTGACTAACAGTTAATAGCAATGCTGTAGTTTTTGAATCACTTGATAAAGGAGCTAGCTCCTGGATTTAATTCAGAATTGCATGCTTTAAAATGGGCGTCTAGAACGTTAGATAGAAAATGGTGCTCTACTAACATGAAAGGGTTATAGTTAACCTGGACAGATAGTCTGCAAATGTATTAAAGAGCCCTTCATAAAGCTAGAACGTCATCTGTAATAGAAGAGAAAACAGTCACAAGGGAGCACATGGTCATTCTGTAAGGTTGTGGCAAAGTGTTTCCCCTACATAACTTGCCATGGCGGGGCGCTCATCGCGTCTGTGAGTTTCTCCGGGTTGAGAGGGTGGAGGAGACGGACGGACGGACGGACAGACAGAGACACGTTCTGAGCTGCGCAGCACTTATACTGACAGATTTGGGGAGGGGGGTAGGGCAGAGACAAAGCCGCGCACAGTTTTGGAGCAGGGCAGAGGAGAGAGACAAACATCTCAGCCGCACGTTGCCTGTACAGTTTTGTTGTTTTTTTGCATGGGGGAGGGTGAGACAGACAAACGTGAGCCGTGCGCTGTTTGTACCGACAGTTTTAAAGTGTGTGTGTTTGTCAGTTTGAGTGTTCAGCATGAGGGAAGAGGCTGCTTTTAGGTTTTTAGCTAGTGCACCTGCATTGCGAGCTGCTAGTTTAGCGTTATGTCAGTGCCGACAGGTGGTTGGAGCATTGGGAAGGCGGGGCGCTCGGTTCTGTTGACGGGGCGGGGCGCCTCGCCTATATTATGGTTGGGGAAACACTGGAAGAGTGTGGCCACTGGCTAGACCACATCGCATGGTGGTGTGTAGGATGACAGTAGTACTGAAGAACAGAAAAATCAGAGAAAGCCAAAAGGATTTAGTTAAGGAAAAAGGCATGTTTTGAGGACAAAGGTTTGTAGGCTCAATCATCCAGGTAGATAACTAAAAAAGTTAAATCATTTCATCTGGACAAGTTTCATTAAGAGAGAAACGTTTCGTCTTCCATCCGGAAGACTTCATCAGTCTGTGGCATGCCAACCATATGTTTTGAGGAGTTCAGAGAGGAGCTGTTAAAGGCTCTGGGTGGTAAAAAAAAGTATCCAGATGACTGTACAGCAACAGCAAGGCAAGTCGGAAGATGCATGTTGTGCCATCTGGACAGAGAAAAGATAAGGAAACCTGGTGGCAGAAAAATGAAGTGTAAGAAGTTAGGCAAAGCAGAAGAAAAAAGGGGAGATTTATAGGAGGCTGGACACTGAGGAGGGAAAGAAGGACTTGTGGTGAGACAAAGGGATCAGGATGGAAAGGATGTGCAGCAGGTTAGGTTTGTTAAAGATAGGAATGGTAATTTTTAACAAGTGAGGAGAGTGTGATGGGAATATGGAAGGAGTACTTTGAGGAGCTAATGAATGAAGAGAATGAAAGATAATGAAGAGTAGAGGCCATAGAAACTATGGACCAGGAAGTGGGAAAGATTAGTGAGGGTGAAGTTTGGAAAACTTTGAAGAGGAAGGCAGTTGGACCTGATGACATACCAGTGGAGGTTCAGAAATGTCTAGGAGTCTAGATAGTGAGGTTTTTGAATGTATTCAATGGCATATTTGAGGGTGAGAAAACACCTGAGGAATGGAGAAGAATTGTGCTGGTGCCCAATTTTAAGAACAATGGTGATGTACAGAGTTGTAGCAACTACAGGGGAATTAATAATAATAATAATAATAATAAACTTTATTTGTATAGCACCTTCCTACAATGCCTTGCATTGACCAAGGTGCTTAACAGGATAAAAAGATGAATAAACTGGAACAATAAATCAATGAAAATAGAATAAGAAACAACAGCAATAAAAGAAGGCAATGGAAATAAAAATGCTACATACTAAAATACCAAAAGTAATAAAAGTTACACACTGAAAGCTTTTTTGAACAAGTGGGTCTTCAGTCTGGTTTTGAACAGAGTCAGATCAGAGGTGGCACGCAGCTCAAGGGGGAGGCTGTTCCAGGCTTTTGGGCCGGCAACAGAAAATGACCGGTCTCCCCATTGTTTGTACCTTGAGCGAGGCACCTCCAGCAGGTGTTGACTGGCAGATCGTAAAGCTCTGCCGGGCTGATGGGCTTTCAAAAGTTCTGAGATGTAGAGAGGTGCAAGTCCATTCAGAGCTTTGAAAACAAACAGGAGCAGCTTGAACTGTATCCTGAACTGAACCGGGAGCCAGTGTAGAGAGGACAGGACAGGAGTGATGTGTTCATATTTTCGTGTGTTGGTCAAAAAGCGCGCGGCAGAGTTCTGTACAAGCTGTAAACGGGAGATGGAGGATTGATTAATACCAACATACAAAGCATTACAATAATCAAGTCTGGAGGTCACAAAGGCATGGATGGCCTTCTCCAGATCACCACGGCTGAGAAATGACTTTACTTTAGAGAGCAGACGGAGCTGAAAGAAGCTGGTCTTGACAACAGAACTGATCTGTTTATCAAACTTTAAGTTGGAGTCAAGCTGCACTCCAAGATTTCTGACCACCGGGTTGAAGTGGGGGAGGGGAAAACCAACACTGGGACTGGGAAGGATGTTGCTGGTGTCATCAGGTGCACCAAATAAAATGCATTCAGTTTTATCTGTGTTTAGGTGGAGGAAGTTTTGAGAGAGCCAGTGCTTAATGTCATTTAAGCAGTTGACAAGAGTGTTTGAACTGAGTGAGGGGTTGGGAGTGACTGGCAGATAGATTTGTAAATCGTCTGCATACATGTGAAAAGACAGGTTATGACGTGTGATGATTGATCCTAATGGCAGCATGTAAAGAGAGAAGAGGACTGGCCCTAGAATAGATCCCTGTGGTACGCCAGAGGTCAGAGGGGTTGATGAAGAGGAGGACAGATCGCCTATCATGACAGAAAAAGTTCTCCCAGACAGGTAAGATTTGAACCACTCAAGCACAGCTCCCTGGAGGCCAACCAGCTGAGACAAGCGGTTGATTAGTACCTGATGGTCGACGGTGTCAAAAGCTGCTGAGAGGTCTAACATCACCAGCAGAGCAGGGTTTTTTGCATCCAGAGACAGAAGAATGTCATTCTGTACTTTGAGCAGTGCAGATTCAGTGCTGTGACGAGCTCGAAAACCTGACTGAAATTTTTCAAACAGGTTGTTGAGTTCTAGAAAAGATTGAAGTTGAATAAAAACAATCTTTTCTAGGACCTTTGATAGAAATGACAGATGTGAAACTGGTCTGAAATTAGAGAGAGCTGTAGGATCTAGGCCTGGTTTTTTGAGAAGAGGCCTGACCACAGCATGTTTGAAAGCAGATGGCACAAAACCTGAAGATAGACAGCTGTTAATAAATGACAAAACACAAGGACCAATTACATCAAAGGACTGTTTGAACATTTTTGATGGAATGATGTCCAGAGAACAGTTAGTTGGTTTCATCTGCTGAACCACCTTGATGAGGTGAGGCAGTGAAACCAGGTCGAACTGGTCAAAAACAGCTGTGGTTATTGCAGATGCACATGATTGGACAGTGTTTGATGGGCTGACAATGTTCTGCCTGATAGAGTCTATTTTGTTGACAAAATAGCTCTGAAAGTCGTCACAGGTAGACTGTGTGGCAGTTTTCAGAACATTGACAGATGGATTGATAACAGACTGGAGTGTGTTGAATAGCGTCTTCGGCCGGTTGGAGCTGGTGGAGATTAAATTGGAGAGGTACTGTGACTTGGCCTGTTTCACAGCATTTTGATAATCACAGAGACAGTCTCTCAGTATTCCCTGAGATACATGAAGCCGGTCGTGCCTCCATTTTCGCTCTGCTTTTCTGCAACGTTGTCGAAGAGCTCGTGTCGTTTCGTTGAGCCATGGTGATGGTCTGTTTTTTGAAGATGCCTGTTTGAGAGGAGCGATGGAGTCCAAGATCGTTGTGCAGGTGTGATGGAAGGAGGTGATGAAGTCCTCAGGATGTAGAGATGGGTCCAGGCTGATAGCAGAGCAAAAGTTGGTGCTTTTAAAGGCATCAGTGAACTGACTTGGGGTGGATGGGGTGATGGAGCGGCAGAGACGTGCTGGGAGAACAGCCTTCGGTGCAGGAGAGATGAAAAATTCAAAAAAAAAATTTTTTTTTTTTTTTTCTTCTTTCGGCTTTATTCCCTGCGTTAGGGGTCGCCACAGCGAACTGGTCGCACGAAGATTTGGCAGTTGTTTTTACGCCGGATGCCCTTCCTGACACAACCACAGACCACCGAGCAACCACAGCCCTCTGTGTGGAGCAGAGAGCTGATATCTAGGGTTCCCGGGGGAGCAGATGGTGGGGGTTAAGGGCCTTGCTCAAGGGCCCAGAGTGGGGCAGATGAGGGTGGATACAAGTGTGACCGCTTCACTTATCCCACCCACATCTTTGATGTTGTCGGTACCGGGGCTTGAACCGGCGACCTTCCGATCACAAGCTCACCTTCTTAACCTTTGCGCCACCACTCCTTGATGAAAAATTCAAATAAGATGGGAAAATGGTCTGAAATACAGGTGTCCAGGATCTCCACAGCAGGTATTTGAAGGCCGTGGGAGATAATTAAATCGAGTGTATGACCCTAACTGTGTGTGGCCCCCGAGACCGACTGTGACAGGTTGAAAGAGTCCAGGAGGTCCTGAAATTCACATCCAAGCTGATTACTTGGGCAGCAGATGTGTGCGTTGAAGTCTCCACAGAAAAGCCAAGAGTCAAACTTTGGCAGCAGGTCAGCCAGTAGTTCTGAAAACTCACTGAGAAAGTTTTTATTGTATTGTGGAGACCGATAAAAGAGGCCACACAGCAGAGGTTTAGCAGATTCCAGCACAAAAAGCATGCTTTCAAAACTGTTGTAGTTTTTCTGAGGCAACATGCGGCATTTGAACGCCTCCTCATTGAACACAGCAGTTGATGAGTCACACAATTAAGATCTGGGAGAGAGTTGTGGAAGCGAGACTTAGACAAGAGGTGATTATCTGTGAGCAGCAGTATGGTTTCATGCCAAGAGAGAGCACCACAGATGCCATATTTGCTTTGAGAATGCTGATGGAAGTACAGAAAGGGTCAGAAAGAACTCCATTGTGTCTTTGTGGATTTAGAAAAAGCATATGACAGGGTGCCGAGGGAGGAGGTGTGGTATTGCATGAGGAAATCTGGAGTGGCAGAAAAGTATGTTAGACTGGTACAGGACATGTATGAGGACAGCAGGACAGTGGTGAGATGTGCTGTAGGAGTGACAGATAGCTTCAAGGTGGAGGTGGGATTGCATCAAGGATCGGCTCTGAGCCCCTTCTTGTTTGCTCTGGTGATGGACCGACTAACAGATGAGGTCAGGCAGGAATCCCCATGGACTATGATGTTTGCAGATGACATTGTGATCTGTGGTGAGAACAGGGAACAGGTGGAAGAGAACTTGGAGAGGTGGAGGTATGCACTTGAAAGAAGAGGAATGAAAGTCAGCCGTAGTAAGACAGTACATTGGGGCCAAGATGGTGTAGGCCACCGAATTGTGACCAGAAAGTTGCAGGTTCAACTCCCTGACATGCCTACATGTTGTGGTGTCCTTGAGTAAGAGTAAGAGCTCCCCGGGTGCTTACATAGCTGCCCACTGCTCCACCTGGGTATATCATGTGTGATGAGTTAAATGCAGAGAGCTAATTTTGTCATTGTATGGGCACATACAATGATGACAACACAGCACTTTACATGTGTGTGAATGAGAGGGAGGCCGGTGGAACAGTGAGGCTACAAGGAACAGAGGTCACAAAGGTGCAGAACTTCAAGTACTTAGGGTCCACTGTCCAGGAAAACGAGGAAGTGAGGTAAAGAGGTGAAGTCCAGAGATCATCAGAGGTACAGCACAGGTTGAACAACTGGGAGATGAAAATAGAGAGACTAGACTGAGATGATTTGGACATGTCCAGAGGAGGGACAGTTGGTATATTGGTAGAAAGATGTTAGAAATGCAGCTGCCAGGAAAAAGACAGAGGAGATATATGGA
>JBBPBX010026620.1:8519-37963 GCA_038048925.1 Garcialebias charrua | reverse complement strand
CTGTCATTTGCGACTCGTTCTTCGCGTGTGTCCTTGTCATCGAAGCGCAGGTGCCGCATGATGTCCTGGAAGCGGTTTCGAGCCATAATGTTGCTGATGGCAGGCACTCCCAGTGTTGCAGACCATAAGTCATGCACCGCTGGAAGGCGGAAAATCCCTCGCAGGATGAGGATTGCAATGAATGCCTTTAGTTCAGGGACGGCCACGAACCAGTTAGCATCAAGTGTGCGGCGTGCATGTTGTACAGTCCAGTCCTGTATGGTCACAATCATTTCCATAGAGAGGAAACAGAGGAAACTCTGTAAGCGACTGGACACTTTTCTTCTGGCCAAAGGTGTTGGCTCTCCATCCTTGGGATAGCATTCAATAGTAGGGCTGTGATCCACAGGTTTTCCAAGGTGTTCTTCAGCCCATACTGTGCCGTCTTTTGCGGTCTCTGTAATCCTCTCGTGTCTCTCCATCCGACCTCGCTTTTGTGGAGGAGGTGAAGTTTCCTCATCGACATTTAGAGGTGGTGAAGTGTCAGGTGTTGAATTGTAAACAACTGCATCAGGAGGTGTTTCAGTGTCTTCATCTGTAAGACAATGTGTTTGAGATTTGATTAGTGAAAGGTCACAATAATGGGAAATTGACACAAATGTAGTATTTGAATTCTAATTCTGAAACATATTGTAAAAGAAGGAAAAAACAATGTGTTCTTTCCACCAAAAAATAAATATAAAATAACAATGAAATATGCAGGTCTAGGTAAATTGTTTTGATTGTGGAAAAATGAAATATCCTACTTCTAATAAATAAAGTTAAAATATGTTTTACTCCTTCTATTTGTTATAGTATTCACACATTTGCAAAGGAAATGACAGGAAAAACTGCGAAAACTAGCCATTTTTGTTATAGGAACAAATAAAATTCAGTGTAAATTTATTTTTGATCAAAGCTTGTAAGTACCACAAATGTGGCTTCAGAGCCACAGGCTGACCCCTGTTGTATAAAAAATGCCAATAGGTAAAGATATTTTTTCAGAAATTTACACAAACCCCTCAGCTGCATAATACATTTTCATGATAAAATTCATAAAAACATGTTAAAAAACAACATACCAAAACACTTTGTCCTGTTTTAAGTCAAAAAACAAGTCAAAATTGCTCAAATTAAGCAAGAATAATATTCTTGAACAATTGTAACTTATCAAGATGGTAGTTTTTACAGTGTGCCTCTTCCATAAAATACAACAGCCACACTTCACCCACTGTAGAAAATTAAAAAAAATCTTAGCAGAAGATATTTCATCATCGGAACTCAAGTGACAGATTATCTCTTCACCATCTGAATCGCACGGGTTCACTTTATCCAAAACTAACTGTAAAGTTTGCTCTGCATTATAAAATTTGGGCATTTCTGCTGCTTTTGTGATCCTGCTCTCCTGCTCTTATTTATCCTGCTTCTTCAACTGAGGTGAATGAAGTCAGTTTGAGAGGCTCTCAACAAAAGATGGTCTCAAACAATGGACATACCCCCCCCCCCCACCTACAGAGCAATAAGTCTCTGGTGAAAGCAACTCTCTCTCTGTAGTAGCAAAATGCTGTTGGAATGTGGAGGTAATTTGTGGGGGGTGTATGTAAATTGAATGTTCTATGTGTGAGGGGGTTCCTTTGTTTTGACCTACTAGAGAAGATATGCTGATATGCTGGGAGAAGATTCTCAGAAGGGGATGTTTACCTACAAACAAAAGATATCTACCCCCAGTCTAAAGACACCTAATGGAAGAATTGTCATTTTGACAAACTCATGGCAGTTCTTGTGTTTTTTTTTTCCCCTGGTATTGCTAGTGTTAATGTTTGATTGCAGTACCCCTTTGAAGGGGGACGATCTCCTGCTGAACTACAGCTTGAGCCCACGACATATAGTCATCATGACCCATTCGTTTGGCAGACACGCCCTCCAGGCCTGCGCGTTCGCCATGAGCCTGAAGGGCATGTACAACTGCTGCTTGTCATGTTTGAGTGGGGGAGGGGTGGCCTTTCACCCTTCTTGCGCTTTCTCGAGCAGGCTGGTCAGCCCAACAGAAGATATCGCAAGATCTGACTGTCTCAGGCAGAGCTCGTGTATCTTGCTGCGGTTCATAGTTTGAGCATGTGGTTTGTGCTTTAAGAAAGTGGGACTCGAAACAAGAACCAGGGTAGTCTGTGCTTTGGTACTTTTTTTTTGTACATGCATGAAACTGTGTTTGTTTTGATTACACATACAGTATGCGAGTCAAGTTTACTGTACGTACACATGTCACCAGCTCCTTGTAGTGTTTTACAAGTGGAGATTGGGCTCAGAAGGTCAGGTTCCCGTACCGCGTGGGCGGGCAAACCTGTAAAATTCTGAATTTGTCCCTGAGCCTTGTAGGATTTCTGGCTCGAGAGCGAGCAGCTTCGTGATACGTGCGGCCTTCAGCGCAACGGCCTTCGCTATGGATTTAGCCAACGCGTCCCCGCGGCGTTTCCTCATTACCGCCGGCATCCGACAGCAGTGGGAGAAGGAGTCTGGGGATTCCAGTGCTTTTCATGCGTGCAAAATCCCTAGGCAGACAGGACAGGTCTTGTGGGTGTCCGTCGCCGAGAGCAAGTAGCTGCAGCCGCTGGGGCAGGGGCGCGAGCGAGGGCTCTTTGTCCTGCTGGCTTTCTTCTGGGTCTTTGTCCTCCGTTTTCCCTTCTCGGGAGCCATGTCCGGAGACGAGATGTGTTCCTAGTTTCCTTTGGTTCGAAGCCGTCCTCTTCGTCGTTTCGCTGGCGAACCTGCTAATGGTTAGCAGGGAGTGTTGTGACATAGTTAGCATCGTCGAGCGAAGCAGCTGCGGAGAGAGAAGAAAACTTTGAGGCAAGTAGAAAAACGCTGGACTAGCTTTCGCCAGCCTAGCAGTACGCAGGAAATTTTCTTTGTACGCTCAGTGTAGGGAGCAAGCTCACCTCTGATCGAGCGATGCGACAACAGAGAAGTCCCACAAAGTTCAGGTTTTAAGCGAGGTGAAGGGAAATAAGAGATCGATGGATGGGCGTCAGCGGCTTAAGTACCCAGAGGGTGGAGCCTCTGGCGCGACGCTGACGCCCCCTGCCGTAAAGGTGTGATTATGTTCCTTCAGGTAAACGCAATTACCCATAGTGATATGTTGCACCAAGTGACAAGACTGATAAGGGAACTAGTAAAGAAACTGAAAGTTAAACTGGGTTTCTTTTTCAGAAACAGATCATGCTTAACACTGAATGTAAGGAAACGCCTTGTATCTGTGACTTTCCTTCCCTCCATTGATTACGGTGACATTATCTACATGAATGCTCCTACAAGCACCCTGTGGATGTTGGATGTTGTCTATCATGGTGCACTAAGATTCATAACTGGTTGTGATTATCATACCTACCACTGCACTCTGTATTCATTGGTTAACTGGACATCATTAACCTCACACCGACTCTTCCACTGGTACATTGTTATGTACCCCAGAGTTTTAAAATGTTTTTAAACAACAGTCTAAGCTGACTGCATCCTCCTGTATGTTTTTTTTCTTCCTCTGTAACCTACTGCAGTTTGTTGCAGCCTGCTGGTTCAGGAAGAACTCACCTTTTTTTAAACTCAGCCAAGTCCTAATCAAGCTAAATTGAGCAGCACAGGTGTTCACCTGCAGCTCCTACCTTTATATTTCACAGGCAGTGCCTTGAACAGTGTGGAGACTTGATGGAGCAGGATCTGGCTTGCTGATCAAGTGTGGATGCTGGACTTGTGAACCAAGTCCTGGTTGGAGACACTTTAAAGGTAATTAAACCGAGTGTTGACACACAGTTTTGAGTTGTGTGATAAAACTAACACAGGGAGATCTCCACCCTCTCTGATAGTTAGTGTGTGTGCTCCAGGGGGAGTATAGTTGAGCTGCTTTGAGCTCTAAAAGTGACTCTGGCTGCCTAAAGCAGAGTTTGGTGTAGGTTAAAGCACCTTAAGTGCTAATAGTGATTTAGTTTTGGACTTAGGAGGAGTGCGGTTGTGTTTGAGCCTAAAAGGCTTAATTGAGTGACACTGAGGCCAGTGTCTGTTCAGCTGTTCTGAAGGAGGACTGCTGTGGTCCACTGTGAGGGACTGTTAAATGTTTTTTTCTCTTTTTGTCAATTCCTTTGTACTTTTGATGGGTGAGGTTTGGTAGCCTAGTTTTCGTATTTATTTCGTATTTTTCCTTTTGGTTAAGTGAGGGCCTTATAAATTATAGATAGATGGTCGCCTGGTGGAGAACACTATGGCCTTACCGGGTTGGGTTTGCCTGGGTGGCGTTTTCCTAAGTTTGGCCAGACTCACCTATCCGTCTTTTCTTTGTACTTTAATTTTCTTTAGTTTTTTTTAGGGCGCTGTTCCAGAAGAAGACGCTCCAGGCCTGGTGGGAGAAGCCAGAAGGGACCTCACCAGCTTGGTCACCCTTAGTTTTAGTTAATAAAATTTCTTTTAAAACTTCTTCTGTGTTCAGTGTCCATGAATATGTTTTTGACTGTTTTACGGTCGTAACATATTTAATGTGGGCTCGTCCGGGATTTTGAACAAGACAGGAGCTAGTTTGTTAACCTTTTGGAAGAAGCAGTATTTGATGGTGGCTCACATATGAGATAGTGTTTTGGTAGAGCTAAATTGCTGTGGTGATGGCTGTTTTGTGGTAGTGTTGTAACAGCCTGAACCTTCACCAATAAATATTATGCGCTTAAAATCCTAAATTTCTCCACCCCTTTATTGTTTTTGAGTAATTATCCCCTAACACGCTGACAGATAAACCAGCTGATCCACCGATGAACACGCCCCTTTTTGAGAAATGTGAAAGGAAGCGGAAAGGAAGCGTGAAGAGGAGCGGGGTGTGTCATCTTCAGCTGTTTGGAAGTGTGGACGACGTGAGTTTGGATTACTGGAGCCTTCGATTGGATTACTGGAGCCTTCGATTGGATTACGAGCCTTCGATTGGATTCCTGGAGCCTTCGACTGGAAGCAACAAAATTACTTCTGTTTGAACTGTCTCCCCCCCCCCATCGTTGGTAGCGTGAGTGAAACAAACCAGCTGTGGGTTATTAAAACTTTGTGTGCCGCCGAGCACTTGTTTGGGGACAGAGATTAACTGACGGACTCACGTTCGAGCCACGTTCCTCTTTAAGTTAAGGGATTATTCTTGGATGAACTGAAGTTTGGTTTAAAACTTTGTGTGCCGCCGAGCACTGGTTTTGGGACCGAGATTAACTGCTCGAGCCACATTCCTCTTTAAATTGATTTATTATTTAATGAATTATTGTTTTGTTTGTGTGAATAAATACATTGCCACCTGTTTGCTGCAGCAGGATTGTTGAACTTTGTGTGCCGCCGAGCTGTGGCATTGATTAAATACAGTACTAAGTTTGTTAAATATTGCTTTCTTTAGTATGAATTATTATGAGGAATTTTGTTTGTATCCAGGGGTAAATACACTTGATTTTGAAAAAAACATTATGTAGTTGATGGGTTTATTTCATTTAGTGTAAGGGTGTGATCACATTAAGTGTTTAACATCCTTTGTTCTAGTTTTGTGTTAAAGGGCAAAGATAGTATTTATTTATATAATTAGACATCTTATATGTCAGGAGAAAGACCTGGCTGGCACCCCAAACAAAAGCCTGTCTCACAAAACTGTTACATAAACAAGTGGCACCCCAGATGGGACATGAAAGTAAATAAAGACATTGAATGTTTAAACTCATCAAATAAAAAGATAAACAACTTGTAAAGAATTATACAACCAACAACAGGATTACACTATGGCTGCCAGATCTGCTATGCTGGTGGACCTGGAACCTGCATCAGCACATCAAGCCGTCCCGCTGGATTACCTCACAAGTTATTCACTTTTGGATATGGAACTGGTCGATCTGCCAGAGCATATTGCTCCTCTAATAGCCCTAGACTCTGGAATAGAAAACAGGAACACGGATGGAAGGACAAATACTGTTGCACAGGATGACCAGAAACAGCTTAAAAAAATGGAGGAGTTGAAAACAGACTTTGAACAGTTTTCAAGAAGAATTGCTGCTCAAATGGATCAAATGAGCACAAAACTAACAGACTCATTTCTGAAGCAGCAAAGAGAGCTTGTTAAGCATGTGGACCAACGCGTGGAGTATTTGAGAACACAGTTTGACACTTCACTGGGATGGCGGTTAAAGGAACAGTATGCTGAAATTACTACAAAACTCATACCTGATATCATCCACCCAGTAAAAGAAGAACTTTCTGTCTGTCTTAACACTTTACACTCCATGGCTGAGGAAATTCACAGTGCAAGAGCAACTACTTCAACTGGACATGCAGGTGTACAAATCTACCCAGATGACCTACTTCGAGAGAAACACCTAAAGGTTGTAGGCCATCCCAGATTGCAGTCAACAGTAAGAGATGGTAAACAGGATGATCTGCTTGAGTCTACTGGAAGTTCAACCATCCAAGGCGAAACCAGAAGCAGAATATTGGGAAAAAGCCCTATCAAACTACAGTTTCCAACTTTTGGAAAAATTGAGGACTCTGCTGATCCCCTTCAGTACCTAGAGAGGTGTGAGGATTTTTTGGCCCTCAATCCACTCACTGATGAAGAGCTTATGGCTACTCTTCGTAACGTATTACATGGTACCTCCAGGGACTGGTGGGATGTGGCACGTCATAAAATACAAACCTGGAGAGAATTCAACAAACAATTCCGTGCAGCTTTCTTATCAGAGGATTATGAGGATGAGCTGGCTGAGAGAGTACGCAACAGAATCCAAAAAGAGGATGAAGGCATCAGAGACTTTGCCTACATGTATCAATCACTGTGCACACGTTGGAAGACGACTATAAGTGAAGAGGAAGTTGTTAAATTAATCTTGAAAAACATCAACCCTCAACTAGCCAGCCAACTGAGAAATAGAGTTACTTCTGTGGATGAACTTGTCCGCCTGGGACAGCAACTGGAGAAGGACCAACAGAATCAACTGCAATATGAACAGAGGAAAAGTTTGTGGAAAACAATTAAAAAAAACCCTATCAGTGAGGCTGCTGCATCGCCAATTATGAAAAGTGCATCAACTGAGCAGAATCCAATTGCCTCCAATCGACCACCATCTCAAGTGTACTGTTGGCGCTGCAAAGGACACCATGCACCTGCTTCCTGCCCACAGTGGAAGGCTAATAAACAAAGGATGCAAACTACAAATTCTTCAGAGGCACAGACTCCTAGTAATTCTCAAAATCAATGTCAAGCACCATCCCACTCATTGACTCTCCCAGAGCAGACAAGAGCTACTGCCTCTGTGAGCTATTCGAAATCAACTGATGACACCCTTCTGCCTTGTCAGTTGGTGATTCCATTGAAAGTGGGTCATTGGAAAGGAACTGCCATCCTAGACACAGGCTCATCTTACACCCTGATAAATGAGGATATTTGGTCAGGAGTGAGGGATTCTCATAATGTACTCAAACCATGGACCAGAGAACCTTTGTATTTAGCAGATGGAGAAGGGCGGCAACCACTGGGATGGAGTGATCTTACTCTGACCATACAATCTGAAACAGTGACATTGCCTTGTGTGATCCTGCCTGCAAAGAGCCTGGCTTTCTCGGCTGTAGTGGGACTTGACTTTATTTTCTTTTCTGGCTTACAGTTTGACGTCTCTGAACATAGTTACTGGTTTAACACTAGGAATACCAAACACATGTACTTGTACATATTTTACATATAGCTCCCATGGGAGACTGTAAAATGACAGATTGAGGAATTTGCATTCCATTAGGTTTGTGTGACCCCCTGGGGCTGAAGTCTTTTGTGTGCTCAAAACATCCCCCCAGTAGCCAAAACAAAACATCTCCCCATATTCCAACAACAACATTCCTTCTGCAGGTTCAAAGTGCAGCTTTTTACAACACAGACCAAACTTTTGGAGATGTTGATGACTCTTTGCAAATGTCAACGCTAGAAACTTCAGTTTATTTTATAGATATACGTTTTATACTTTTTATACTACTATGCAAAAACTCAAGACAGTATTACACTTTTATTATTTCATTTTATGCTTATGTTCATTGGGTGTTTGGTGTTTTAGTGGTGTTTGGTGTTTCAGTGTTGGTGTAAATTTTCATACTTTTATACTATTATGAAAAAACTCAGGACAGTGTTACACTTTTTTACTATTTTACTATTTTATGTTATGTTTATTAAATGTTTTAGTGTTTAGTGTTTAGATGGTTACTGTTGCACCGAGGGACTGAGAGAAACGCAATTTCGGTCCTGTGTATGTCCTGTACATACAGGTAGTCCCCGATTTACGAGCGAGATCCGTTACAACGAGGCGCTCGTAAACTGGAAATCTCGTAATTTGGAACGGCCGCCACGCTTCTCGTAAGTCCGGAATTTCGCTCGTAAATTGGAACGGTTTTGCTAGCGCGACTACGAACACTCGTTTTTCATCGAAAAACTGCTTATGAGTGCATAAAAATGATCGGAAACGTGTGTCCACATGTTTAGCTAACGAACTGTGGTGAAAAAACACAGGAAAACTCAGTATTTTTTGCGTTTTTTCCAATAATTCGCCAGCTCGTAAGTCCGGAACCTCGTAGATCAGAGCGCTCGTAAATGGGGACTACCTGTATTGTATTTCTGACAATAAAGTTGACTTTGACTTTGACTGCCTCTAAGCGAGCAGGTCCCCGGTTCAAATCCTGGTCCGGGGGCCTTTCTGGGTGGAGTTTGCATGTTCTCTCCGTGCATGCGTGGGTTTCCTCCCACAGTCCAAAAACATGCATGTTAGGCTGATTGTTAACTCTAAAATTGACCCTGGGTGTGAGTGAGACAGGTCCCTCTTGTAAATGAGTCCCCGTGGCTCAACGAGTCCAGCCTGTATAAATAAAGGTTGAATGAATGAATGAACAAACTGATATGGAGAGAACACAAATTCTGTAAGAATAAAAATACTAAATCTATTACAGTACTGTACAAAGTCAGAGACCCATTGAATGATAAAGCTCTGTATTTGTTGTATAACACAATCATTTTTCCACACTCAAAAGTATGAATGTTTACATGAAAACTGGAGTGAAACAACTTTATTCAATTTTATTTCACTCAGCATGTAGCTTGCAGATAGGCAGATAGGCAGCCATGGCATAGTGGTAATGGCACTCGTCCACCGATCGGAAGGTTGGAGGTTCGAATCCCGTTTCCCCACACCATGTGTCGTTGTGTCCCTGGGCAAGACACTTAACCCCGAGTTTCTCCCGGTAGGACTGGATGGCGCCTTGCATGGCAGTCTGCCGCTACCGGTGTATGAATGTGTGTATGAATGGTTGGATGGTTGGTATTGTAAAGCGCTTTGGGGCCCCTCATAGGGGGCTGGAAAGCGCTATATAAATAAGCTCCATTTACCATTTGTCCTTCGTCCAGGAAGGACAAAGATGCCTTCCTGACAAAACCGCCGTTCACATAAAGCGCATGTGTCTCCGCGGAGAAACTTATGAACTGACACGGTCCATAGCAGGGTTTCCAGGCCGAAGGCCTGTAAGTCGATGTCCTCGTAAGTCGGGGACCACCTGTACAATCCCGCCGCCTTCAGATAAAAGTGACCAATGCAATCCCGCCTTGACCGTGGAATACTGTAGGTGATATTTAGTATTTTTATTCTTACAGAATTTGTGTTCTCTCCATATCAGTTTGTTCATTCATTCATTCAACCTTTATTTATACAGGCTGGACTCGTTGAGCCACGGGGACTCATTTACAAGAGGGACCTGTCTCACTCACACCTAGGGTCAATTTAGAGTTAACAATCAGCCTAACATGCATGTTTTTGGACTGTGGGAGGAAACCGGAGCACCCGGAGAAAACCCACGCATGCACGGAGAGAACATGCAAACTCCACCCAGAAAGGCCCCCGGACCAGGATTTGAACCGGGGACCTGCTCGCTTAGAGGCAGTCAAAGTCAACTTTATTGTCAGAACTACAATATGTACAGGACATACACAGGACCGAAATTGCGTTTCTCTCAGTCCCTCGGTGCAACAGTAACCATCTAAACACTAAACACTAAAACATTTAATAAACATAAGCATAAAATAGTAAAATAGTAAAAAAAGTGTAACACTGTCCTGAGTTTTTTCATAATAGTATAAAAGTATGAAAATTTACACCAACACTGAAACACCAAACACCCCTAAAACACCAAACACCCAATGAACATAAGCATAAAATGAAATAATAAAAGTGTAATACTGTCCTGAGTTTTTGCATAGTAGTATAAAAAGTATAAAACGTATATCTATAAAATAAACTGAAGTTTCTAGCATTGACATTTGCAAAGAGTCATCAACATCTCCAAAAGTTTGGTCTGTGTTGTAAAAAGCTGCACTTTCAACCTGCAAAAGGAATGTTGTTGTTGGAATATGGGGGAGGTGTTTTGTTTTGGCTACTGGGGGGATGTTTTGAGCACACAAAAGACTTCAGCCCCAGGGGGTCACACAAACCTAATTGAATGCAAATCCATCAATCTGTAATTTGACAGGCTCTGGTAAGTGTAGTACTCATCTGAATATTCTGGTATTCCTAGTGTTAAAACAAACAAAAATCACCGTTATCCATTTATAAGTGCATCTGCTTTAAAGCCCAGGGAGCTATTTCAACCTCATATTGCCTTCTTTTCTGCAATGCGTCCACAACTTTTAACCTCTTCTCCTATACGCCAGGACCTCTTGGAAGTAGCCACAGATAATGCTCATCTGGATGATTTTGGAAAAAGACAATTGTTACATCAACTACAACACAATAAGAATGTTTGTACCCATACTTTGGGTCGCACGGGAGTTCTCACACACAAGATTTTCCTCACACACCAAGTACCTATCAAACAAAAACCTTACCGTGTGTCACCCATCAAGCTTCAGATCATCAAGGAGCACATACAAGAGATGTTGGAAAAAGATGTTATAGAGCCATCTACTTCTCCGTATGCTGCTCCAGTGGTCCTGGTACCAAAAAAGCAAGAACCAAAAGCAAGATTCTGTGTGGATTACAGAAAACTAAATGCTGCTACACACACTGATGCTTATCCCATCCCTAACCTCCAAGAAATATTGGAATCACTACATGGAGCAGCTGTTTTCACAACTTTGGACCTCAACAGTGGCTACTGGCAGGTTAAAATGGATGAAGAAAGTCGTGAAAAGACTGCTTTTATCTGTCCTCTTGGCTTATACCAATTTAAAGTGATGCCCTTCGGACTAAAAAATGCACCTGCCACCTTCCAACGTATAATGGAGACAGTTCTAGGAGACTTGAGAGGAAGCAATTGTTTTGTCTACTTGGATGACATCATTATTTATTCCACCACACCAGAACAGCACATGTTTGACCTACAAGCTGTTTTTGACAAACTGGAGATGGCAAATCTAACTGTAAACATGAAAAAGAGCCAATTTTTCCGTACATCACTAAAGTTTCTGGGTCATACTGTTTCATCTGCTGGAGTAGAAGTGGATGCTGAAAAAATAAAGGCTGTTCAGGACTTTCCGATACCCCAGAACATTAAAGAGCTGCAACGATTTCTCGGACTGGCTGGATGGTACCATCGCTTTGTGCCAAGATTTTCACAGCTCACTGAACCCCTCAATGCTCTAAAACGGAAAGGGGCAAAGTACCTCTGGACTCCCCAATGTCAAGCAGCTTTTGAGGCTCTAAAAAATCACCTTGTCTCACCACCAATACTTGGACATCCTGATTTTAATCTCCCATTTATTGTTTATACAGATGCAAGTGAAGTTGGTTTGGGTGCTGTCCTAGCTCAAACAACAGGACTTGGGTCAGAGCATGTTCTTGCCTTTGCCAGTCGCACCTTAAATAGAGCAGAGAGAAATTATTCTACCACGGAACAAGAGTGTCTTGCTATGGTATGGGCTCTTGAAAAATGGCGATATTATCTGGAAGGGAGGCATTTTACTGTTATAACTGACCATTCTTCCCTTGTCTGGGTCTTTAAAACCACAAAACCCAGCACAAGATTGATCCGTTGGGCTCTTCGCCTTCAAGAATTCACCTAAGGTAAGTACAATACAGTGCCAGATGCCCTATCGAGAGCACCAATGAACTACAATCAATCACCCACCTGTGCTGCGGTGTTACGTTCAATGAAGGATACCTCACAATATCTACAAATAACTGATGAGGATATCTGGAAAGCACAGCAGACTGATCCTGATGTACAGAGCCTTTATACAAAAATCACTGAAACGGGAGAAATCATTGAGAGTTCAACAACCAAATTCACCATTGTGGAAGATAAAGTGTACAAAGTGACACAATTACCTCATAAATCTCTGCATCAAATCTACATTCCATCGTCTCTCCGTCAACAGTTGCTTCATCACTATCATGACGATCCCTTATCCGGACACCTTGGACGATATAAGACATACAAGCGATTACAAGCCCTTGTGTTTTGGCCCAAGATGAGCCTGGATGTGAGAGATTATGTGCGCAATTGTAAGGTATGCCAGCTTTACAAGCCTGAGAACCGGAGACCACGTGGAAAGCTTCAACAGACTCTAGTCCACAAACCTTGGGAGATGCTAGGGGTGGATCTCATGGGACCATTGCCTCGCAGTACCAGCAGAAATCTGTATGTAATAGTCTTTGTTGACTATTACACTCGCTGGATAGAACTATTTCCCCTCCGCAAGGCGACAGCAGAGACAGTATCTCACATTATGAACAAAGAAATACTCACTCGTTGGGGTACACCAACCTACATCCTCTCCGACCAAGGTCCACAGTTTGTATCATCTGTGTTTGAAGACATCTGCAAGCGTTGGAATCTCCAGCGGAAGCGGACATCACCATACCACCCTCAAACCAACCTAACAGAAAGGATAAACCGCAACATCAAGGCAATGATTGCATCATATGTGGAAGAAAAACATAAAACCTGGGATAAATACTTACCGGAATTCCGCTTTGCTCTCAACTCAGCTGTACATGAATCCTCAGGAGTGACCCCTGCCGAACTCAACCTTGGTCGTTCTTTAAGAGGACCCCTAGATAATGAACTCCAACCACACCTATGTGATCCAGATTCGCCTGCATATCCCACAGCCAAACAATTGACTGAACTCAGACACCTGGTTACCCACAACTTGGAAAAGGCACGCAAAAAACAAAAAAAGTACTATGACAAAGGAAGAAGAGAAGCTGACTTCAAGATTCAAGATCGGATATGGCTTCGCACTCACCCCATCTCAAGGGCAGATAGGTCTTATTCTGCCAAACTTGCTCCACGTTGGAAAGGTCCCTACCGAATTGTCCAAAAACTAGGACCTGTGAACTATGAGATCGTCTTGGAGGACACTGGGGAGGATCTTCGCATAGTAAATGTGACACAAATGAAACCTTGCTATCCTACCGCTGAAGAAGTTGACAGGGAGCAAAGAAAGACACTCCTAAAGATTTTTGAGGAGGACAGCGATGAGGAGGAATTTAAAGGGTTTTAATGCCGACAATACAGCGCCTCCACAGGTTTCGGCTTTCTTCAGGGAAGGGGGAGTGTAACAGCCTGAACCTTCACCAATAAATATTATGCGCTTAAAATCCTAAATTTCTCCACCCCTTTATTGTTTTGGAGCAATTATTCCCTAACACGCTGACAGATAAACCAGCTGATCCACCGGTGAACACGCCCCTTTTTGAGAAATGTGAAAGGAAGTGGAAAGGAAGCGTGAAGAGGAGCGGGGTGTGTCATCTTCAGCTGTTTGGAAGTGTGGACGACGTGAGTTTGGGGTACTGGAGCCTTCGATTGGATTACTGGAGCCTTCGATTGGATTACGAGCCTTCGATTGGATTCCTGGAGCCTTCGACTGGAAGCAACAAAATTACTTCTGTTTGAACTGTCTTCCCCCCCCATCGTTGGTAGCGTGAGTGAAACAAACCAGCTGTGGGTTATTAAAACTTTGTGTGCCGCCGAGCACTTGTTTGGGGACAGAGATTAACTGACGGACTCACGTTCGAGCCACGTTCCTCTTTAAGTTAAGGGATTATTCTTGGATGAACTGAAGTTTGGTTTAAAACTTTGTGTGCCGCCGAGCACTGGTTTTGGGACCGAGATTAACTGCTCGAGCCACATTCCTCTTTAAATTGAGTTATTATTTAATGAATTATTGTTTTGTTTGTGTGGATAAATATACATTGCCACCTGTTTGCTGCAGCAGGATTGTTGAACTTTGTGTGCCGCCGAGCTGTGGCATTGATTAAATACAGTACTAAGTTTGTTAAATATTGCTTTCTTTAGTATGAATTATTATGAGGAATTTTGTTTGTATCCAGGGGTAAATACACTTGATTTTGAAAAAAAACTATGTAGTTGATGGGTTTATTTCATTTAGTGTAAGGGTGTGATCACATTAAGTGTTTAACATCCTTTGTTCTAGTTTTGTGTTAAAGGGCAAAGATAGTATTTATTTATTTATTTATTTATATAATTAGACATCTTATATGTCAGGAGAAAGACCTGGCTGGCACCCTAAACAAAAGCCTGTCTCACAAAACTGTTACAGTGTTTTCGCTCATAGTTGAGTTGAATCTGCTCAGGGAAGCTGCTGATTTGTTGAGCGCTTACAGCTGTCTGTTTGAAATTGATCGTAGCACACAGTGTTCAATTACAGTCCAGCTGTTTTGATAGTGTTGCATTTTGTAACTGTTTGTGACTGTTTGTGAACATGGAGTTCAGTTTAGACAGTTTTGTAGAGGATCCTACAGTTGAGGCTCTAGCTAACTGCACAAAAGAGCAGTTGTTGTGTGTAGCAGAACATTTTGAAATCACTGTGGATAAACGCACTAGGAGGGAGGCAATAGAAAATGAACTGGTCACAGGGTTAGCTAGTCTTGGGGTTTTTTCTGCTGCAATGATTGCAGAAAGTCCTGTGAAGACTCCAGCCTCTTATGTTGTAGATAAAAAGGTACGTTTGAAAGAGCTTGAACTGGAAACACGTCGGATAGAGGCTGAGACCAGAAAAGCTGAAATGGAGAATGAAACCATTAGAATGATAAATGCAGCTGATGCTGAAGCGGTCCTGAGAAAAGCAGAGATTGAGAGGGAAGCCAAGAGAGAAGCTGCTGAGCTTGAGAGGGAAGCCAAGAGAGAAGCTGCTGAGCTTGAGAGGGAAGCCAAGAGAGAAGCTGCTAAAGCCACGGTTAGAGCCGCTGAGTTGGCTCAACAAACTGCTCTAAGGGAGAAAGAAATGTTATTTGAACAGGAGCAAAGAAAAATGGAGTGGGATGCTAAAATACGCATGAAGGAGCTAGAACTTGGAGCTAATCATTCTCAACCAACTGCGCCTGCTTTTGATGTGAGTAGCAATTTATCATTTGTACCTTCATTCAATGAAAAGGACGTAGACAAATATTTCCTCCTGTTTGAGAGAAATGCACATTCTTTTAAGTGGCCTGAGCATGCTTGGCCATTGCTTTTGCAATGTAAATTAACTGGGAAAGCTCAAGATGCTTATGCATCTCTTTCGATAGATGATAGTAATGATTACACAAAAGTAAAAGAAGCTATCTTGCGGGCATATGAGTTAGTCCCTGAAACGTACAGACAAAAATTTTGGAAGTTAAAGAAACACGAAAGTCAGACTTATGCTGACTATATGAGGGAAAAAGAAATCCTTCTTAATCGTTGGTGTGCAGCTAGTTCTGTAACTAATTATGAACAGTTTAAACACTTGATATTAATTGAAGACTTTAAGAACTGTTTACCAGATCGAGTAACTACTTATCTGAATGAACATAGAGTGTCGGAAGCTTCTAAAGCTGCTGTTCTAGTAGATGAGTACATGTTGACCCATAAGCTCAGTTTTGAACGTCCTAAATATGAGAAACCTGCTATTCCTGATAAAACTAAAACAAACAGTTTTGAGTCTCCTCGATTTTTCAGACCCAGTGGCAACGGAAAGTCGAGAGGACCTACTGCGTCTCACAGGGAGAGTGGTACGTTTGTTGGATGTAGGGAAAGTAGAGCATTGTTTGGATGTGGATCGACTACAAAGGATAATGTGGTGTGTTTTTATTGTAGACAAGAGGGTCACATTAGCACTCATTGTCCTAAGCTAAAACAAGATCCTAAACCAGTTGCTCTGATTGAAACCCTGAATAATCAGTTGTCTCCTACTGCAGATTTTCCGGAACATGATGGATTTCGGCCGTTTATTATGGACGGATTCATCTCTACTTCTAAGACTGGTAAAAAGGTACCGATTAAAATACTGCGAGATACCGCTGTTTCTCAATCTTTCATTCTAGAAGGTGTTCTACCCTCTGATGAACTTGAGATTATTAAAACACAGCTACCTATACGCGGTTTTAGTATGCAGGATTTTAATGTTCCTTTAACCAGAGTAGTAGTCCACTCTGAGTTATGTTTTGGAGAAGTCGTGGTAGGACTACGACCAAGTTTTCCCATTTCAGGAATCGCTATTATCATGGGAAATGATTTGGCCGGAGGACGAGTGCTTGTTACTCCTGAAGTAACACCCGTCCCAGTGCTGAGAACTCAACCAGATGAATTGGCATGCACATTCCCTGATGTTTTTACGTCATGTGCTGTGACCAGAGCAACTCATAAACGTCAACAAAAAGAAGAAGCTGATGATGGCATTGACTTGAGCGATAGTTTCATGATGAGTTCTGAAGAAGAACAAGTTCCTGTAAAAACGGAAACTTTTGTAGAAGGGCTAGATGAAACTAAACTGTCATTGTCTAGACAACAGCTGATTGAGTTGCAGAAAAAAGATGAAACACTAAAAACCTTGTTTTCTGATAACTTGCCTGATGATCCTACCTTATTAACCACGGGATACTTTTTGAAACAAGGTGTGTTAATGCGAAAATGGATACCTTTAACAACTCGTCCTGATGAGGAATGGAACCAGGTAATACAAATTGTACTTCCCACGTCTTATCGAGCTGAGGTATTACGTTTAGCTCATGACAATCCTTTAGCTGGTCATTTAGGAATCAGAAAAACATATGACCGCATATTGCGTCATTTCTTTTGGCCTGGCCTAAAGAAAGATGTTGTTCAGCATTGTCATCGTTGTCATGTTTGCCAAGTAGCTGGTAAACCAAATCAAGTAATACCCCTTGCACCTCTACATCCGATACCGGCTGTAGCTGAACCTTTCAAACATGTCATAGTCGATTGTGTTGGTCCATTACCTAGAACCAAAGCTGGGAACAAGTTTTCAGTCACTGTAATGTGTACTTCCACTAGATTCCCTGAAGTCTTTGCTATGCGTAAAATAACTACTCCTGTGGTAGTTAAGGTGCTCACTAAGTTCTTCTCTCTGTTTGGACTACCACGTGTAGTGCAAACAGATCGAGGTAGTAACTTCATGTCAAAAGTATTTGCACAAGTTTTAGAACAGTTGAACATTAAAGCTGCTATATGTAACTTTTCTAACAATATATTTTTACCTTATTTCTTCACTCTGTCACTAGATTGATGTTAGAGAGGTAATCTCTGAAAAAAACTAAAAAAAATATTGTCCCCTTGCTTCTCCAGGTGGTAAATAAGCATTTCTAAAAAGAAAAAGTGACCCGCCATTTTCCAGCCAATAAAAACAAAGTTTGTAACCAGCCAATAAAAACCGAGCTTGAATTTGAATCAGCCAATAAAAACAGAGCTTGAATTTGAATTTTAACAGACCACAAGGGGGCAGAGCCATATATGGCTCTGAGGGGGAGGGATCAGAATGCTTTGCTTGTTGAAATTTTTCTAAGTGCTGCAGTTCTACAGAAACTGCAGACTGAACCTTTAAGCATACCTGTTCTACGGCCTATCACCCTGAGAGCCAAGGTGCTCTTGAACGTTTTCACCAAACCTTGAAAACAATGCTACGTGCATACTGTTTGGAGTTTGATAAAGATTGGGATGAAGGCATACATTTACAAATGTTTGCCATTCGGGAAGTTGTTCAAGAATCTCTAGGTTTTAGTCCTGCTGAGCTGGTGTTCGCTCACAACGTTCGTGGCCCTTTAAAGCTTTTAAAAGAGAAATGGTTGTGTGATAACACTGATAAAAACCTGTTGGATTATGTCAGTGATTTTCGTTTTAAGCTGAAATGAGCATGTGAAATTGCCCAGAAAAACATGCAAGTCGCACAAGCTAAGATGAAGTCTCTTTTTGACAAAAAAGCTGTGGAACGAACATTTCAACCTGGAGACAAGGTGTTGACCTTACTTCCTGTCCCAGGCTCGAGCTTGCAAGCTCGTTATTCTGGTCCATATGTTGTGAAAGCAAAAATATCTGATCGTGATTACATAATCACTACCCCTGACAGAAAGCGTGGTTCGAGACTGTGTCATGTTAATTTGATCAAACCATACATTGAATCGGTTGATAACAATAACATAGATTCGGTATGTGCTGTTAAGACTGTTGAAAACAAACTGGAGCTATCCATCGCTGAAAGCATTGAAAGTGTAGAAAATGAGGAAGACTGTTTTCTTCATGAAAAGATGGAAGGAAAGCTCCCTAACTCGCACTACTTAACAAACTTAGATGAGTTATTTACTCATCTTGATGATAATAAAAAAGAAGACCTAAAACACTTAATCATCTCGTATAAATGCTTGTTTTCAGACATACCTTCTCGAACACAAGTGATGCAACACAACATTGATGTGGACATTGATGTGGGTGAAGTTAGACGATGGCCTTATGAGGTTGAACGTGCTATGCACCGCCTCTTTGAGTTTCAAGTATTTTGAATGTGACCACTAAATTGGAGACTCACTGTTTTTGTATGGGAGATATGTTGTGTCCTTACACGACACTTGAACATCTCCCCCATTCAAAAATCTGGCCATGGGGGTGTTATGTACCCCAAAGTTTTAAAATGTTTTTAAACAACAGTCTAAGCTGACTGCACCCTCCTGTATGTTTTTTTTCTTCCTTTGTAACCTGTTGCAGTTTGTTGCAGCCTGCGTGTTCAGGAAGAACTCACCTTTTTTTTTTACTCAGCCAAGTCCTAATTAAGCTTAATTGAGCAGCACAGATGTTCACCTACAGCTCCTGCTTTTATTTTTCACAGGCAGTGCCTTGAACAGTGTGGAGACTTGATGGAGCAGGATCTGGCTTGCTGATCAAGTGTGGATGCTGGACTTGTGAACCAAGTCCTGGTTGAAGACACTTTAAAGGTAATTAAACCAAGTGTTGACACACAGTTTTGAGTTGTGTGATAAAACTAACACAGGGAGATCTCCACCCTCTCTGATAGTTAGTGTGTGTGCTCCAGGGGGAGTATAGTTGAGCTGTTTTGAGCTCTAAAAGTGACTCTGGCTGCCTAAAGCAGAGTTTGGTGTAGGTTAAAGCACCTTAAGTGCTAATAGTAATTTAGTTTTGGACTGAGGAGGAGTACGGTTATGTTTGAGCCTAAAAGGCTTAATTGAGTGACACTGAGGCCAGTGTCTGTTCAGCTGTTCTGAAGGAGGACTGCTGTGGTCCACTGTGAGGGACTGTTAAATGTTTTTTTCTGTTTTTGTCAATTCCTTTGTACTTTTGATGGGTGAGGTTTGGTAGCCTAGTTTTCGTATTTATTTCGTATTTTTCCTTTTGGTTAAGTGAGGGCCTTATAAATTATAGATAGATCGTCGCCTGGGGGAGAACACTACGGCCCTACCGGGTTGGGTTTGCCTGGGTGGCGTTTTCCTAAGTTTGGCCAGACTCACCTATCCATCTTTTCTTTGTACTTTAATTTTCTTTAGTTTTTTTAGGGCGCGGTTCCAGGAGAAGACGCTCCAGGCCTGGTGGGAGAAGCCAGAAGGGACCTCACCAGCTTGGTCACCCTTAGTTTTAGTTAATAAAATTTCTTTTAAAACTTCTTCTGTGTTCAGTGTCCATGAATATGTTTTTGACTGTTTTATGGTCGTAACATACATTTTCATCTTTAAATCATTGGTCTGCTACCTTCATACATCTCCTCCTACATGACTCTACGTGAGTGCAGCTATAGCGTGCACTCTCAAGACATGATCACCTGCAATGTTCCGTCAGTGAGGACTGAACTTGGAAAATGGGCCTTCTCCTATTCTGCTCCTGCTTCCTGGAATATATTACAAAATGATCTGAAGCTCTCAGCCTTGCCCTCTCTAAATGGTTTTAAAAATTTCTTAGAATCTTGGCAATAACCAATGCAGATATAGAATAGAATAGAATAGAATAGATCTTTATTGGCATATTTGCACCAAGGTACAAAGTGTTGCAATTGGCGCACGCACCATCCTAAGAGGGACGTACGCACGGAAGCCGTGCGTACGTCTCGTTGTTCTTGTATGTTCTCGTTCTTGATTTCATACATCTACATTATAATGTTTTGCTAGTTTTGCTAGTTTTTCTATTGATTAAAGTAATTCTACCATTGCTGTTCATCAATCTTTAGTTTATAGCAGGTCGCTTTTGTAAATGAGTCCATGAGGCTCAATGAGATTTACCTGACTAAGTAAAGGTTGAAGGAATGAAAAAAAAAAGATTCTCAGTCGTCCAGGACATGATAAAATCAAAAAAGGCGTTCAATGCAGAAACAACTGGACTTTATTTGTAACAGAAGACGTTTCGCTTCCTATCCGGGGAACTTTCTCAATTCAAAGAGGAGAGTTTGGTAGTAATGCTTTACTAGTATTAAAGCATTACTACCAAACTCTCCTCTTTGAATTGAGAAAGCTCCCTGGATGGGAAGCGAAACGCCTTCTGTTACAAATAAAGTCCAGTTGTTTCTGTATTAACGCCTTTTTTGATTTGTTTGTTTATGTTTCTCTCTTCTGTGCTGTACTGAAATGTAATTTTGCTGTGCTCTAGTGCAATGACAATAAAGCTGATTCTGATTGCCATTTTCTGTATTCCTGAAACATCCCACTGCCCCCTCACATGTTCTATAGATCCATTTCAAGCCCAATTATGGTACTACCACATACAAAGATGATTGCACTTGAGTTCTTACCCACTGCAACATTCATTGATGTTCCTCCATCATTACCCTCACAGTTCCCTTTCAGTTCAGTCTCTCGGTGCAACATACTTGCTATGGGAATTACGCCCCCGCGCAATTACCTGGAGGAATACAATCACGCCTTTTACGGCAGTGGGTGTCACCCCGCATCAGAGGTACCGCCTTTCAAGTACTTAAGCGACTGACGCCCCTCCATCTTTCTCTTTTTGCCCTTCACCTCACTAAAACACTTGAACATCGCGGGACGTCTCTGTTGTTGCGTCGCTTGATTGAGGTGAGCTTGTTCCCTACACTGAGCGTACAGAGAAAATGTTCCTGTGTACTGCTGGGCTGGCGAAAGCTAGTCCAGCATTTTTCTACTTACCCAAAGTTTTTCTTCTCTTCCGTAACTTCGCTCGATGACGCTAACTACGTCACAACCTTCTGCTAATCCACTAGCAGTGTACTAGCGAAAGCAAGATGACGAATAAGACGGCTTCGAACAAAAGGAAACTAGGACCAACTTCTACTCTTCTCGTCTCGGGACATGGCTCTTGAGAAGGGAAAGCGGAGGACGAAGAAGAAGAAAACCAGGATGACGAGTCCTCACTCGCGCCCATGCCCCAGCGGTTGCGGCTACTCCCTTTCGGCAATGGACACCCACAAGGCCGTCCTGTCTGCCTATGGATCCTACACGCGAGGAAAGCGCTGGAATCTCCCGACTCTTGCCCCCACTGTTGTCGAATGACGGCTACAGTGAGGAAACGCCGCGCGGACACGTTGGCCAAATCTATGGCTAGGACCGCAATGTAGAAGGTCGCACGTCGCACTAACCTGCCTGCTCCAAAACCGAAGCCTGAAAACGTGGACCTGGAGTGCAGTGGCCAGGTCGGGGAGGACAACGCGTCGGACTCCTCACTTGCCGTCGAAGACTCGACGCCAGAAGTGTCCGACATAGACGCCGAATACGGTGACAAGGGAGAAACTGTTCATTCCTCCCAGAACCTGGCGCAGAACCTTCCGGAACCGGACTTGTCAGTACCTGCCCTGTTCGACCTCTGCCATAGGGCCGCTGATGCCCTGCAGGTCACGTGGCCGGACCCCACGCCTCGCCAACAGGCTACGAGGTTGGTGGGAAACTATTTCTACGCGAAGCAACCGACAACATCGCAGAAAATGCCAAATTTTCCGGTCTTTCTAACGGAACTCAAACGCTCCTGGGCGGAACCAAGGGCTCCCATCATGCTACCATTGTCCCGACTCTTGGATGTTGCGGGAATGGATGCTCTGGGTATTGCCAACGTACCCCCAATAGAGGAGTCTCTGGTGGATCACCTGGCCCCCACAGCCATGGGAATGAAACCAACGCTGCCCAGCAAAGCCTGTCGCGCTTCGGAGAAACTACTCGAGAGGTGCTACAAGGCCCAAGGCCTCGCGGCTCGCGTAATGAATATGTCGAGCATGATACAGGCCTACCTGGTGGAAAAACTACAGGATATCCAGGTAACAAAAGACGAGCAAGCCACAACCGAGGCCATAGAGGAGGTCCGCCGTGCCTCTGACCTCGTGCTCAGCATGATGGGGACAGTAGCTATTTCCTAGGGCAAAGCAATGGCAGAAATAGTTGTCGCCCAGCGCCATCTTTGGCTAACACTGTCGGACCTCCCGGAAAACCAGAGGTCCACCTTCCTACAGCACCCGATTGAGTCGACGGGACTCTTCGGAAGAGCCCTGGAACGTGTCCAGACAAGGCTTGAACAAAGACGCAAACGAGCAGTTGCCTTCCGCGAGGGTTTGCCAAGGAAAAAATTCGTCCCACCAATGGAAAACATGCGTGTTCTCCCACGAAAGAGACCTACTAGGGACTGTGAGGCTTCCCAGTACCGTCCGAGTGCTACTTCGACCTCTTCCTACGGAAACCAGTTCCGGACCTGATGAACCAGGACAAACTGATAATTTTACAGGTTCGCCCGTCCACGAGGTACGGGAACCTAACTTTCTGGTCCCAGTCTCTGCTCGTAGAGAACCACGGGGAGCTGGTGACATGTGTTCGTGCACCAAATATGACTCGCCTACTGTATATATAAACAAAACAGACACTGTTTCAGACATGTACAAAAATAAAAGTACCAAAGCACAGACTGCCCTGGTTCTTGACTCGAGTCCCATTTTTATAAAGCCCAGACCTCACGGTCGAACTATGAACCATAGCAAGATACACGAGATTCGCCGGAAACGGCTTGATCTCGCAATATCTTCTGTTGGGCCGAGCAACCTGCTCGAAAAGGCACGAGAGGGGTCAAAGGTCACCCCCTTAGACCTGAAACACGAGGAGCTGCAATTCAACATGCCGACCAGGCTTCACGTGCATGCGTAGGCTTGGGAGGCATGTCTACCAAATGATTGGGTCATGACAACAATACGTCACGGGCTCAAGTTGAAGTTCTCAAAGAGACTGCCCCATTTCTTAGGGGTGTTGCAATCTAAGATCAACCCTGCACGCGTGCACGTGCTGAAGGAGGAAGTTTCAACAATGCTGAAAAAGGGAGTGATTAGTTTGGTCTCAGGACGCAAACTACGCTCCGGACACTATAGCAAGTACTTCCTGGTGCCCAAAAACGACCGTTCCTTGAGACCGATTCTGGATCTCAGGACTCTCAATAAAAGAATTAAAACTTTCAAGTTCAGGATGCTTACACTGCGGCAAGTTCTCCAGTCTGTGAGACCAGGAAACTACGCATGTACAATGGATTTGAAAGATGCCTATTTCCATATAGGCGTGTGGAGGAGACACAGAAAGTTCCTCCGTTTTGCATTCGAAGGTAACGCTTATGAATTCAAAGCCTTACCCTTCGGTTTAAAGACTGCTCCGCATACATTTACTAAATGTCTGGATGCAGCCCTGACCCCTCTTAGGAATCAAGGACTCAGGGTCTTGAATTACCTGGACGACCTGCTAATTCTGGCTGGAAGCAAAAAGCAGGCGCTGTCACACTCCCTTAAGGTGATCTCTCACCTGGAGTCTCTCGGTTTTGTCATAAACCTACAGAAAAGCGATCTGACTCCGTCACGGGTTACCGTATTTCTGGGTGTACAGATTGACACTGCCCAATACAGGACATGGCTCTCGAAGTAAAGTTTTTCCTCCATTCGCCATTGCCTGGGAAGATTTAAGCTGGACCAACGGGTCCCTGTGAAAACGTGCCAACGATTGTTATGCCTCTTGGCGGCAACCATTCCTTGTGTGCCACGTGCATTAATGAAAATGCGGGCCATACAGGTATGGTTTAACCAACAAATACAACCCGCTCTGCCTAAACAAGCAGAAAAGGTTAAGATAGACCCAGAGTGTCTAAAGGCCCTGGAACCTTAGAGAGATCTGTCCGTTTTCACGGAAGGGGTCTCACTGGGAAGGGTGTCGTCCCGTGTAGTCATCACGACGGACGCCTCAAAAAACAGGATGGGGAGCAATCTGCAGAAACCAGAACGCCCGCGGCCTTTGGAACGAGCAGGAAGCCAAATTAAATATTAACTTCCTGGAATTGCTGGCCATATCAGAGTCAGAGTCAGAGTCAGAGAGTCTTTATTGTCATTTGCACCGCATGTGGTACATGTGATGAAAACGAGATTATGTACACGGGGTCCCAGTTACATCCAACAACAAATGCAAGAGAAAAACAGTAATAACATCTAGAATTAACTAAGAAAAACATCAACTAGTAATACACTAAGCTTAATATAGTGGGAATAAACAGCAGCACGAACATGAGTTTGTATGAGCAGATGGTCACAGATGAACACAGATGAACACAGCAACAAGAAAACAGATCAGCATCAGCACAATGTGATATTTTGCAGTGTTTATTTTTTATTTTATTTTTATTTATTCATGAGTCTAACAGCCTCAGGGTAGAAGCTGTTCCTCAGTCTAGTGGTTCTACATTTGATGCTCCTCAACCTCCGTCCTGAGGGGAGTGGGGCAAAGAGTGAGTGTGCTGGGTGAGTGAGGTCTTTCATGATGCAGGTGGCTCTTTTCCTGCATCTGGAGGTGTAAATGTCTGTGATGGTGGGGAGACTGACTCCAACAGACTTCTGTGCAGCCTTCACCACTCTCTGTAGAGCTTTCCTCTCTTCAACTGTGCAGCCTCCATGCCACACGTTGATGCTGGAGCACAGGACGCTCTCCACTGCACACCTGTAGAACGAGGTGAGAACTGGGCTGCTCAGACCAGCACGTCTCAGCCGTCTGAGGAAGTAGAGTCTCTGATGACCTTTCTTGATCAGGCTGGTGGTGTTGTTGCTCCAGCTGAGGTTATCATTCATGTGTACACCCAAGTATTTGTAGCTGGAGACCACTTCCACTGCAGACCCACCTATTTTCAGTGGGGCGTGGGTGTGTTTGTTCCTTCTGAAGTCCACAATCATCTCCTTTGTCTTCTTCACATTCATGTGAAGATTATTCTCTTTGCACCAGCTCTCCAGGTGTTCCACCTCCTGTCTGTAGCTGGACTCATCATTGTTTGTGATGCATCCCACCACCGCTGTATCATCTGCAAACTTAACAATATGACAGCCTGGAAGTGTGGCTGTACAATCATATGTGAGCAGAGTGAACAGAAGGGGGCTCAGCACACATCCTTGAGGAGAGCCAGTGCTGAGGGTTATGGTGGAGGAGGAGAAGTTGTGGATCTTCACGGACTGTGGTCTGTTTGTTAAGAAGTCTAGTACCCAGTTACAAATAGAGGGGCTTAGTCCAAGTGTAGATAGTTTGTCTATCAGAGTTTGGGGGATCATGGTGTTGAAGGCAGATGTGAAGTCCACAAAGAGCAGACGCACGTATGAGTCCTTCTGATCCAGGTGGGTGAGAGCAGTGTGGACCACGGAAGAAATGGCGTCCTCTGTTGATCGGTTCTCACGGTATGCGTATTGATGAGGGTCCTCGTTGATGTTGACGGTTGCCTTGATGTGGGACATGACCAGTTTCTCAAAACATTTAGTGACTATCGGGGTGAGGGCCACTGGTCTATAGTCATTCAGACCAGTCACTGTGTCATTAAAATACTTCTTCAGTAAAGGTCTGGTTGCCGGGCATCATATCCTGGTAAAATCAGATAACAGCACCACGGTGTCCTTCATCAACAGAGAGGGAGGGACGAGGTCCCAGGCCCTCCTCAATCTGACACGGAGGATGCTCACATGGTGTGCTCCAAGAGTTCTGTCACGTAGGGCGACTCATGTCCCTGGTGATCTGAATTATGGAGCAGATGCCTTTTCAAGAGGGCCTCTTTTGGCATCGGAATGGAGCCTGAACCCACGGATCGTGGAACAGGTATGGTCACGTTTCGGCAGAGCCTCTGTGGACCTGTTCGCTTGCAGAGCTAGCTCACACTGTGACCTCTATTTCTCCCTGAAGGAGACAGATGCTCCATTGGGGATAGATGCTCTGGCACATGATTGGCCAGCAGGAGTGCTCTACTACGCCTTTCCACCTGTCCCTCTGATCGAGGCAACATTGGAAAGGGTAAGACGGGGAGCCCTCTCCTTGATCCTCATAGCTCCCAGATGGCCACAGAAACCCTGGTTTCCGGAGTTGATCTCAATGTTGTCAGGGACACCATGGCAATTGCCTCCTCATATGGACCTACTGACTCAGGCACGTGGACAACTTCTACATCCACATCCAGGGTTGTGGCGGCTCTCAGCCTGGCCTCTGAGAGGTACTGGCTGAAAGCCTAAGGCTTTGGTTGCTTTGTCCCGACACAAGCAGCAATAACATTCACAAGGGTATCCCTTGATGTTTATGTTTTTTGCCTGGGAGATGTATAATGGAAAGGTTTCCCCTCTCCTTGACTGATCTCCAACATCAGGATGGGCTCCACTTGTCAGTCGGGCCGTAAAAAAAAAAAACAACAACAAAGAGGAAAACATTGCTCCTCCTGCTCAAAGGGAAACAGGAGTCGATGAGTACTCACGCTACTGGAGCACGCTTGGGCTGTTTCTAGTTAGTGTTATATATATAAATGGTCATGTGAGACATCATGTGGATGTCTCTCACATTTGGCTTTTTTCCTCTTGGCATCTGCTCTCTGCATCCCTTGTAGTAAGCAGCTAAGAGATGCCCGTCCCTTAGGATGGAGGTTCTCACATGCATTTTGCTGAGCATTTCAAGGGCATGAATGAATTACGTTCCCATAGCAAGTATGTTGCACCGAGAGACCGAACTGAAAGGGAACTGAAAGGTATGCACCATAACTCATGTTCCCTGAAGGAAGGGAACGAGGTGCAACATAGCTGGCCCTTTCAATGCTGAAAGCTCAGTGAAGTGCAATTTCTGAGAGAGATGGAGGGGCGTCAGTCGCTTAAGTACCTGAAAGGCGGTACCTCTGATGCGGGGTGACGCCCCCTGCCATAAAAGGCATGATTGTATTCCTTCAGGTAATCGCGCGGGTGCGCAATTCCCATAGCAAGTATGTTGCACCCCGTTCCCTTTCTTCAGGGAACATTAGTTATGGTGCATAACTTTCAGTTCCTCATACAGTAAATGTCACATACAATTTAAGTGTAATTGTATAATTTTGCAGGTTTTCTTTTCTTAGAAGAAACACAAAGTCTAAAGTATATGCCCTTGACTTGAAATCTTACTTTGTCTGAGCTTTTTCCAATCACAACTCCATTAGAGGTCTTTATTTATAATATCAATCATCTTAGATTACAAGGACATCAAAAAATTTTTTTGTAGAAGTTAGCATCTTGGCATCCACCAAGATGCTAACAAACATTTATGTTAATTGTCAGGTTTCTGAAAAAGTATAACACTTATAAGCTACAATATTTTTTTCTCATATAAAGAATTACTAATTATTAATATTTTTTATCAGTCATGTTTTTAAATAGGGTAGCACGGTGGATCCATTGGTAGAGCTGTAGCCTTCAGCAAGAAGGTCACTGGATGGCAGTGGGTGGAGTTTGCATATTCTCTCAGTTCATGCGTGGGTTTTCTCCAGGTACTCCAGTTTCCTCCCACAAACCAAAATCATACATGTTTGACTGATTGGTAACTCTAAATTGTCTCTAGGTGTGAGTGAGGGAGTGAATAGTTGTTTGTCTCGTTTGTCTCTATGTGTCCCCATGATGGACTGGAGACATGTCCAGGGTGTACCCTGTCTCTCGCACAGTGATAGCTGGACATGGGCACCAGTGGCATTGTGACCCCAAAAGGAAGAAGCGGGTAAAGATAATGGATAGATGGATGTTTTTAAATATTTTCACAATGTGCCCTTTTCTTGGTCTCATCACAAAGTTGGAGTTATAAAATGATCTAATATAATAATGCTAAAAATTTAAACCGGTGATGTGTTAGACCTTCTGTACTATGTTTTGCAATGATAAGAATGAGTATAAATGGTGTATAAATTGCACAAATGTGACTTTTGTGCAGCTTTGATCTCTGCTTTTTGGTTGCTGTTCCACCCTTAGCCTTAGCAGCAGCACCCTGCATGGTACAGCACTGCTGGTGTGAAACCCAGAGAATAGCCTTTGTCAAGGTGTACTCGCTTCAATTCTCACTCATCTCCCCTGGTATAGGGGTGTTAAATTATATGCTCCAGAGGACCCCACATTCATATTTTTACAAGACCTAGGTTATTAGGCAAACAGGCTCTGCACATGTCCCCTGCTATGACAGTTTTCACAGTCAAGGATTTCGACCTTTATTTCCTTCCAAGTACCGCCTGCACACCCCTTTGCACCCACTGTGACACACACATGTATACACACATGCACTCTCATGTACAACCCCTTACCAAGCCTCGCCAATTTCTGCTCCCTCTCGCTCTAACTAGGCGAGAGCCTCGAAGTCTGCAGAGGGTGTGATCACAGTATAGTTGCTCTGGGTGTAAGACTCCAGGCAGAACGGCTGCAGATTCAAACCGCCCAATCTACTGTGGATTGACAGCACAGTCATCAACCCCCACCCCAACCTGATTCGGAGCTTTATTTTTAGTGCCCTGTTGCTTAGTTCATAAAGGGGAAAAACTGTTTTTGATGGCAATTTGTTCCTGAAGAGGAGACAAATTATATATGTAAGCTTCTGCCTTTGTACTTTACAAAAAAGCCTTTTTTACAACTAAAAATGAGCCTGATGAAAAGACGAAAGAACATCAAAGTGGTCCGCCCTCCAACAGAAAGGTTAAAAGTTGAGCTTGAACACTGATTCTCTCACATTCTTCCTGCCTCTATTCTCATTAGCCACTCATTTTAATCAGATGCACCATCAATTAGTATGACTTTTCTATGTGTTTGATGCTTGAAAGTTGGAGCTCAAGGACGCAGAACTTTCAGCATACTCACACGTGAGGCCGGTCAGTGAAGCATCCAGTGCTTGATGCCCTCGTGTGTGTGTGTGTGTGTGTGTGTGTAT
>JBBPBX010026619.1:0-10429 GCA_038048925.1 Garcialebias charrua | reverse complement strand
TACACACACACACACACACTGACACACACACACACACACACACACACACACACACCGTGATTAACGTGTGTTAGAATGAATGTTTTTTTTTCCATCTTCCTGTCTTTGTTTCACTTCCTGTCTTTCTTCTGGTTTTTAGGATTTTTCAAACCCACACTGAAGAACCTGGCTGAGGGTCCTCACCTGTCAGGTGAGAAGCTGAGAAGGAAGAGAACTGACAACAACAACAACATAAATAAATACATCAAAGTTGTTTTTGTGTAAAACTCCAGGTCCAGGGTTGAAAGGCCGTTAAAAGTTCTGGTTTTGTTCAGGTTGGATCTCTCCTTTCATCTGACCCTGAAAGAGAACAATAGGCAATCAGTTGCTCCAGTGACAGATGAAAAGCTCCAGGTGAGCTGAAGCAGGAAGCACCTTATCAGAGATCATTCACACCTGAGGTTCCTGCTGCCGTCACCATGGAAACAGCAGTTTCAATAACCTGCAGGAACAGGGCCGTTCTATTTCGTGTAAGCTCCGCCCTTTAAAAGCTGCCGCTTTATTGGGTTTATCCCGCGCAGCCAAAACACTGAAGACTTCTAGTCCACGCCCAGCTCTTGTGGGCCCCGCCCAGTCCATTATAAAAACCGCACCTGGACCGGCGCTCGGCTCCCGTTTTTCTTCAGCTTGCTAAAGAACATAACGAACTTCTACATCATGTCAACTTAGACGACCTACAAGGCCTGCCCAGGGTGCGACTCGGGCTTCATACTGTCGTCCGACCTGCAAGCCATCTGTGAGGGCTGCCTGGGAGCGTCACACGCTCAGCGAGCCATGGACCCGCACTCCTCCTGCCCAGCCTATACCCTTTTGACGGCGGGGGAGAAGCGGCGTCGGTTCAACCTCGTTCCCTCTGCGGAGTTAGAGTGTCAACCGAGGGAAGACGTGTCCTGTGCTTTGTTCGACGAGCTGGCCGCATACACGTCTTCCTGTTCAGAGACAGCTAGCAGCCACGACCCGTCCCCTCTTTTTGTGGGTTCGGAGCCGACCCCGCCTTTCCTTCTCCGGCCAGAGAGAGCTAACAGTCGCGTTCCAACCTGTCCTTTGGAAGGTGCAGGACCGACCCTGTCTTCCACCAAGGGAGTCGAAATGGCCAGCACACGTGGTCCAGCCTGCCTGTCCGGAGGTCTGGACCCGATGCCCTGAGGCCGGGTCGGCGAGCAACCGGGCACGTCACCAGAGGTCGTGGACTCGATGCCGCCCTCGACGGACGCACAAATCTGGAGCAGGTTCGGGAGGGCGGAAGTGGACCTGATGGTCACTTGGGAGAACACTCAGTGTCCTGTTTTTCTCCTTAAACCCTCGGGACACTCCCCCATTAGGAGTGAATGCGTTTGCGCACAAACCGTGGCCCAAAATGCTGATTTATGCTTTCCCTCCAGTTCCCCTGTTACCAGCTTTGCTGGAGAGAGTGAGAGAGGAAAAAGTGTCAATGATTCTGATCACTCCGGAGCGCTCAAACGCACCATGGTTTCCGGTGCTGCAACAGCTGACCTGTCCCTCTTGGAAACTGCCTTGGAGAGACGATGCTCTCCTGAAGGCGGGGGGAGCAATCAGGAACAACTGTAATAAGTCAGCATCTGTCGGTCTGGTTGTTGAACGAGATCGTTTAGAAAAATTAGGTTTTTCTAAAAATGTAATATGCACCATTCAGGGAGCACGTGCAAATTCCACTACAGCTGTTTAAGCCTCTAAATTTTTATTAATGAAAAGTGTGTTATAAATTAAATTCATTATATTATTAAATGGAGGGCTTTCCAGCGTTGGTGTTTAGAAGAGAATGTAGTTCCAAGTTCTTGCTCCTTAAGCTGCATTTTATCCTATCTGCAGCTGCTGCTGGACAGAAATGTAGCTTTCAGCGCAATTAAGACTTATGCTGCAGCGATTTCATCCTGTCATGAAGGGTTCAATGATAGAACAGTTTTCAATCACCCTGATGCATGCTCAATAATCCAGGTAGAAAAATCCAAAAAAGCTAAGTCTGGTCCTCTGGACATTCAAAAAACAAAACAAAACAAAGCAAAAAAAACTGTAGAAACGTTTCGTCTTTCGTCCGAAAGACTTCCTCAGTCTGAGAAGCTGTGTTCAGCTCAGTCTTATAAATAGCACCCTCCCACAGTGGATCAACCAGTTGGCTGATGACAGCCGAAACCAGCTGCTCACATGATCAAGGAGGACCATCAGCCTGACGATGGATCGTTAACACCCTGATGGTTGTTTGCTATTCACAGAGGGCTGAGTGATACTAGCAATAACAGCATTGTAAGTGGGGGACAGTTGAACCCGGAGGCCTCCACCTCTGTTTAACACTGGAAAACCCAGGAAATTCAGACTACTATTATAACTACTGTGAGTTTGTCAAATGACAATTTTAAAGTATTCACCTTCCATTAGGTGTTTGGGCCCCTGGGGCTGGAGGTCTTTGTTTGTGGGTTTGAATAGTAAACATTCCTTCCTTTCTTCTCCAGCATATCACCTCCAGTAGGGCAAAACAAAGGATCACTCCCCCACACTGAGAACCATACTCCCCCCACAAATACCCTCCACATTCCAAAAGCATTGCTTCTTCAGGTGAGAGTTGCTTTCTTACACCAGAGAGAGACTTGAGATATAGCTCTGTACTTTCAAAAATTTGCTGAAAGGAGCATATATATATATATATATATATATATATATATATATATATATATATATATATATATATATATATATATATATATATATATATATATATATATATATCCCAAGGGTATGTGCTGAGCCCTCTTCTGTTCACTCTGCTCACATATGATTGCACAGCCACACATCCAGGCTGTCATATTGTTAATTTTGCAGATGATACAGCGGTGGTAAGATGCATCACAAACAATGATAAGTCCAGCTACAGACAGGAGGTGGAACATCTGGAGAGCTGGTGCAAAGAGAATAATCTTCACATGAATGTGAAGAAGACAAAGGAGATGATTGTGGACTTCAGAAGGAACAAACACACCCATGCCCCACTGAACATAGGTGGATCTGCGGTGGAGGTGGTCTCCAGCTACAAATACTTGGGTGTACACTTGAATGATAACCTCAGTTGGAGCAACAACACCACCAGCCTGATCAAGAAAGGTCATCAGAGACTCTACTTCCTCAGACGGCTGAGACGAGCTGGTCTGAGCAGCCTAGTTCTCACCTCCTTCTACAGGTGTGCAGTGGAGAGCATCCTGTGCTCCAGCATCAATGTGTGGCATTGAGGCTGCACAGTTGCAGAGAGGAAAGCTGTGCAGAGAGTGGTGAAGGCTGCACAGAAGTCTGTTGGAGTCAGTCTCCCCACCATCACAGACATTTACACCTCCAGATGCAGAAAAAGAGCCACCTGCATCATGAAAGACCTCACTCACCCAGCACACTCACTCTTTGCCCCACTCCCCTCAGGACGGAGGTTGAGGAGCATCAAATGTAGAACCACTAGACTGAGGAACAGCTTCTACCCTGAGGCTGTTAGACTCATGAATAAATAAATAATAAGAATAATCACTGCAAAATATCACATCATGCTGATGCTGATCTGTTTTCTTGTTGCTATGTTCATTTGTGACCATCTGCTCATACAGACTCATGTTCGTGCTGCTGTTTATAATGATGTTTTTCCACTACATTAGAGCTTAAGGTATTACTAGTTGATGTTTTTCTTAGTTAATTCTAGATGTTATTACTGTTTTTCTCTTGCATTTGTTGTTGGATGTAACTGGGACCCCGTGTACATAATCTCGTTTTCATCACATGTACCACATGCGGTGCAAATGACAATAAAGACTCTCTGACTCTGACTCTGACTCTCTGATATACATACCAATGGACGTGATAATGCTAATTCAATCTCGCAAGTCGGGGACCACCTGTACAATCCCGCCACCTTCAGATAAAAGTGGCCAACACAGGTAGTTCTTGACTTGCGGCGGCTTCAACTTACGGCGTTTCAGCTATACGAACCGGCGTAGAAATGGAACTTGTTCGTAAGTTGGGGATCACCTGTACAATCCCCCTTCAGATAAAAGTGACCAATGCAATCCCGCCTTGACCGTGGAATAGGTGACAGGTGACAGGACTTGCAGTCTCCCCTAGCAACTTCATCTGCCATAGCAACTGATTCTGTAGTCTGTGATGTAAATGGCCTCATATACATACCAATGGACGTGATAATGCTCCTTCAAACTGTCATTTTACAGTCTCCCATGGGAGCTATAGGTAAAATATGTACAAGTACATATGTTTGGTAGTCCTAGTGTTAATGATGGACGGTTTCTTTTCACAAAGATGGCCTCCTTTACTCCTCTCTCAAACCATTGTTCCTCTCTATCAAGGATGTGAACATCTTCATCCCTGAAAGAGTGACCTCTGGCCTGGAGATGAGTGTAGACCGCAGAGTCCTGACCTGATGATGTTGATCTTCTGTGCTGGGCCATCCTTTTGGCCAGTGGCTGTTTAGTTTCCCCGATGTAAGACTGATCACAGCCCTCCTGACACTGAACAGCATACACAATATTACTCTGTTTGTGCCGGGGGACTGGATCTTTGGGATGAACCAGTCTTTGCCGTAATGTATTTTGGGGTTTAAAAGCCACTGGGACGTTGTGTTTAGAAAATAAACGTCTCAATGTCTCTGAAACTCCCGCAACATACGGAATGACCACTGGTCTGGGTTCCTTCTTTTCACCTGATGGCTGGCTGGAGTCCTGTTTGGGTTTCTTCTCTGCTTTCAGGAAGGCCCAGTTAGGATATCCACATTTCTCTAGAGCCTGTTTTGTGTGTGATTTCTCCTTCTGTCTGGCTGCTGAGTTAGTGGGGACGCTGTCTGCTCTGTGGTACAGAGTCCTGATGACTCCTAACTTGTGCTCCAGAGGGTGATGGGAGTCAAACTGTAAATACTGGTCTGTGTGTGTGGGTTTGCGGTACACCTCAGTTTGCAAATTTCCTCTATCAGAAACTGAGACCTCACAGTCCAAGAAAGCCAACCTGCCATTTTTTACATCTTCTCGTGTGAACTTGATATATTTATCCACAGAGTTGATGTGATCAGTGAAATGTTGGACTTCCTGAGATTTAATTTTAACCCAGGTGTCGTCAACATACCTGAACCAATGACTTGGTAGCTCAGAACACCACATACAGAACACCATGGACTTTGTGGATAAGGTGAGGGATGTCATCATGGAGACTGATGAAACAATGGTCTCTTTTGATGTCAGAGTCAGAGTCAGAGTCAGAGAGTCAGAGTCAGAGTCAGAGTCAGAGTCAGAGAGAATTTATTGTCATTTGCACCGCATGTAGTACATGTGTTGAAAACGAGATTATGTACACAGGGTCCCAGTTACATCCAACAACAAATGCAAGAGAAATACAATAATAACATCTAGGATTAACTAAGAGAGACATCACATCAGCTAGTAATACACTAAGCCCTAATGTAGTAGAAAAACATCATTATAAACAGCAGCACGAACATGAGCAGATGGTCACAGATGAACGCAGCAACAAGAAACAGATCAGTATCAGTATGATGTGACATTTTGCAGTGTTTATTCTTATTATTTATTTATTCATGAGTCTGACAGCCTCAGGGTAGAAGCTGTTTCTAGTGGTTCTACATTTGATGCTCCTCAACCTCCGTCCCGAGGGGAGTGGTGCAAAGAGTGAGTGTGCTGGGTGAGTGAGGTCTTTCATGATGCAGGTGGCTCTTTTTCTGCATCTGGAGGTGTAAATGTCTGTGATGGTGGGGAGACTGACTCCCACAGACTTCTGTGCAGCCTTCACCACTCTCTGCAGAGCTTTTCTCTCTGCAACTGTGCAGCCTCCATGCCACACGTTGATGCTGGAGCACAGGACGCTCTCCACTGCACACCTGTAGAACGAGGTGAGGACTGGGCTTCTCAGACCGGCTCGTCTCAGCCGTCTGAGGAAGTAGAGTCTCTGATGACCTTTCTTGATCAGGCTGGTGGTGTTGTTGCTCCAGCTGAGGTTATCATTCAAGTGTACACCCAGGTATTTGTAGCTGGAGACCACCTCCACCGCAGATCCACCTATATACAGTGGGGTGTGGGTGTGTTTGTTCCTTCTGAAGTCCACAATCATCTCCTTCGTCTTCTTCACATTCATGTGAAGGTTGTTCTCTTTGCACCAGCTCTCCAGATGTTCCACCTCCTGTCTGTAGCTGGATTCATCATTATCTGTGATGCATCCCACCACAGCTGTATCATCTGCAAACTTAACAATATGACAGCCTGGATGTGTGGCTGTACAATCATATGTGAGCAGAGTGAACAGAAGAGGACATCACTCTTTACGTGCATTCCTGTTGATGAGGCAGTAGAGGTGGTCTGTTTAAGGTTAAAATCAGACACCACTCTGAGCAACAGGACCACACTTTCCACAGAACAACTGTGTCAACTCTTGAAACTGTGCCTACAGTCAACCTACTTCACATATGGGGAGCAATATTATAGGCAGAAACATGGGTGTGCTATGGGGTCTCCAGTTTCTCCTATTGTTGCCAACCTGTACATGGAGGAGGTAGAAAAGAGAGCTTTGACATCCTTTTCAGGGAGACCACCAAGTCATTGGTTCAGGTATGTTGACGACACCTGGGTTAAAATTAAATCTCAGGAAGTCCAACATTTCACTGATCACATCAACTCTGTGGATAAATATATCAAGTTCACACGAGAAGATGTAAAAAATGGCAGGTTGGCTTTCTTGGACTGTGAGGTCTCAGTTTCTGATAGAGGAAATTTGCAAACTGAGGTGTACCGCAAACCCACACACACAGACCAGTATTTACAGTTTGACTCCCATCACCCTCTGGAGCACAAGTTAGGAGTCATCAGGACTCTGTACCACAGAGCAGACAGCGTCCCCACTAACTCAGCAGCCAGACAGAAGGAGAAATCACACACAAAACAGGCTCTAGAGAAATGTGGATATCCTAACTGGGCCTTCCTGAAAGCAGAGAAGAAACCCAAACAGGACTCCAGCCAGCCATCAGGTGAAAAGAAGGAACCCAGACCCAGACCAGTGGTCATTCCGTATGTTGCGGGAGTTTCAGAGACATTGAGACGTTTATTTTCTAAACACAACGTCCCAGTGGCTTTTAAACCCCAAAATACATTACGGCAAAGACTGGTTCATCCCAAAGATCCAGTCCCCCGGCACAAACAGAGTAATATTGTGTATGCTGTTCAGTGTCAGGAGGGCTGTGATCAGTCTTATATCGGGGAAACTAAACAGCCACTGGCCAAAAGGATGGCCCAGCACAGAAGATCAACATCATCAGGTCAGGACTCTGCGGTCTACACTCATCTCCAGGCCAGCGGTCACTCTTTCAGGGATGAAGATGTTCACATCCTTGATAATAATAATAATAATAATAATAATCATGTCTATTCCTGTCATCTGCGTATGTTCCCATACACAGACGAAATTCGTCTCTGCATTTAACCCAACCACCTACCAGGTGGTGCAGTGAGCAGCCCGAAAGCGCCCGGGGAGCTGGAGAAATAGGTGTGCACTCATAGACACCCCAAGCTGGGTAGTGGCCGCGGGGCGCGAACCCGCGACCTTCGGGTCCGTAGTCAAAAGCCCTGCCACTAGACCATCTTGATAGAGAGGAACGATGGTTTGAGAGAGGAGTAAAGGAGGCTATCTTTGTGAAAAGAAACCGTCCATCATTAAACAGAGGTGGAGGCCTCCGGGTTCAACTGACCCCTCTTACAATGCTGTTATTGCTAGTATCACTCAGCCCTCTGTGAATAGCAAACAACCATCAGGGTGGTAACGATCCATCGTTAGGCTGATGGTCCTCCTTTATCATGTGAGCAGCTGGTTTCGGCTGTCATCAGCCAACCGGTTGATCCACTGTGAGAGGGTGCTATTTATGATGCCTGGTCCCCACTGCACAACTCGAAACGCGCCTGCCGTCCCCTTTTGGCCGCTTGTCACGGTCCCACTGCCACTGAAGACCATCTGATGACGTGCACTAGGGGGTGGCAGAGGGAGGGGTAGCTCGTTTTCCGGGTTCAGTTGTTGTGTTAACTGCACCTCCGACGGTCTTTGATGAGATTAAAACTTTTTTTTATGTTTGGGGTGATCTACACTGGAGAGAACAGCAGCCTGTCAGCAGCAACTGTAAAAATGTCACGTTTCTTACCGGAGTTTGGTTCCAATTCATGGAGGCTCGATCCGGTAAGTTTAAAAAGTCCAAAAAAAGTCCCGTTGTGGTTGTGTAATCAGATAGCAGAGGCTCTCCCGACTGTTTGCTGGACGCGTCGAGCCACCAGAGATCGAATTTTCTGGCGTTGGCAGTTCGACGCCTAGGTTGATTTGGACGCGCGCGTGCGTGGAAAAGGAACTGCAGGCTGCCGCCGCGCCGCTTCGATCACTCGAATCGCGCCGCTTCCCGTTTCGCCGTGACTCCACGCGTCTCCTCATAGACTTTGAATGTAAACCGGCCGCTTCTAGCCGCCCGACACCGGGGCAGTGGGTACCAGGCATGAGACTGAGCTGAATGCAGCATCTCAGACTGAGGAAGTCTTTCGGACGAAAGACGAAACGTTCCTAAAAAAAATTTATGCTTTGTTTTGGTTTTGGTTTTTTTGAATGTCCAGAGGACCAGATAGCTTTTTTAGATTTTTCTACCTAGATTATTGAGCATGCATCAGGGTATTTCAGATACTATTTAGCTGTTTTGTGCTCATTTTAAAGATTTCCGCTAATTCCACATTTGTTGCATTCATTTCAACTTTTGTCAACCTAATTCAGTACAAATGTGCTCTCTCCACTTCCTTCTGGAAAATTCTGCTTCTTTCTGCTTTTTAGCTACAATATACTTTAGGCTTTTTTTTTTTGCCCATTTCACTTTTTTCAGATAATTTTCACCTTTTTTTCCATTTCTGCTTCTTTCAGCAAACATGTTTTTTTTCTGCTTTTTTTGTGCTAATTTAAGCTTGTTCTACCTTTTCAGATACTTTTGTTTATTTATTTATTTTAGCAATTTTAGCTAATTTCAGCTGTTTTCAGATAAATGCAAGATTTTGGGGTAATTTTTGCTGCTTTCAGCCTAATTAACTTCTTTTCGTTAATTTCGGCTTAAAGTTTGTGTTAGGTTTTTCTGCTATTTCAGCTATGTTTTAGCTGTTTTGTGCTAAAATTAGCTTTTTTAGCTACCATAATTCCACATAATTTAGCTCATTTCAGCTACTTCTACTTCCTTTTGGTAATTAGGCTTGTTTGTGCTTTTTCAGCTGCTTTTCAGCTATTTTTGTGCTAATTTCAGCTTTTTTAGTTAATTTCCTAATTTTTGTGCTCATTTCTGCTTTTTTTAATTTTTTTAACCTAATTCAGGAAATATTTGTTTGTTCTACTTTCTTCTGCTAATTTAAGCTTGTTCTTCCATTTCAGCTACATTTCAACTGTTTTTCAGCAAGTTCTTCAGCAATAAACACTCACACTGCATTTTCAAAGGAAACACAATCTCTGTAGTTGAGAATGGTAATCAACAGTACGACCGCAGTAAAGTATAAAAGCCCGCACTTTCTAAATTATATTTGTCAGATTTTTGCTTGCACAGCTTTTCAGTGATGGATCCTGGAAAGTTTGTGTTATTAAACCTTGGAGCTGTCAGTAAAATGAGAAATTCTGCATGCTTCCAGTCAGCCTCTGAACCGTTTATTTTGTGTTAAAGAATGATGAATAGATTTGTGTCGTCGTTTTAATGCGATGGAAAAGAGAGCACTTTGTACCGCTCTGCTAAACCCAAAAGGTCTTTGACTCCGACTGGTACTGGATCACAAGACCAGAAAACTGCTTCCTTTACCAGCATCATGCGATGACAACCAGTCATTTGTTCATTTCCTGTTAGCCTATTTGCTGGGTTTAATAGTTTAGCATAAAATCACAACCCGTCTGAATATGTTTAAACTGTAATAAAACCACGAAAAGAAGAATTTGTCAGAAAGGCAGCATTCCCATGATGATGTTATTAAACCCAGGTGATGGAGCAAGCAAGAAAAAGGAAGGTGGTGGTGGGTGGGAGTGGGGGGTTGCACTCTGGAGGCCATTTTGACATTTGCTGAGCCCACCGTTGCAACTGTCAGTCATCAACTGATGTCCTTGGGATTGTCTGTAATGAAGCTGTCCACCATCACAACCAGCAAGAAGGCGGCTATTTATAGACGAAGGTAGCACTGACTGGTTAAAAAAAATCTGATGCAGGCAAACACACACACAAACACACACACACACACACACACTGTAAATGTATATTGATGACAGTCTTGTTACTGACAAATGGGACTTTCCGTCTTTCCATCCAATGTGTGGTTTTTGACACAAAATTATCTTTTTTTCTTCT
>JBBPBX010026618.1:0-37965 GCA_038048925.1 Garcialebias charrua | reverse complement strand
AGGTGTACTTTCTATAGTCCAGGTGTACTTTCTATAGTCCAGGTGTACTTTCTATAGTCCAGGTGTACTTTCTATAGTCCAGGTGTACTTTCTATAGTCCAGGTGTACTTTCTATAGTCCAGGTGTACTTTCTATAGTCCAGGTGTACTTTCTATAGTCCAGGTGTACTTTCTATAGTCCAGGTGTACTTTCTATAGTCCAGGTGTACTTTCTATAGTCCAGGTGTACTTTCTATAGTCCAGGTGTACTTTCTATAGTCCAGGTGTACTTTCTATAGTCCAGGTGTACTTTCTATAGTCCAGGTGTACTTTCTATAGTCCAGGTGTACTTTCTATAGTCCAGGTGTACTTTCTATAGTCCAGGTGTACTTTCTATAGTCCAGGTGTACTTTCTATAGTCCAGGTGTACTTTCTATAGTCCAGGTGTACTTTCTATAGTCCAGGTGTACTTTCTATAGTCCAGGTGTACTTTCTATAGTCCAGGTGTACTTTCTATAGTCCAGGTGTACTTTCTATAGTCCAGGTGTACTTTCTATAGTCCAGGTGTACTTTCTATAGTCCAGGTGTACTTTCTATAGTCCAGGTGTACTTTCTATAGTCCAGGTGTACTTTCTATAGTCCAGGTGTACTTTCTATAGTCCAGGTGTACTTTCTATAGTCCAGGTGTACTTTCTATAGTCCAGGTGTACTTTCTATAGTCCAGGTGTACTTTCTATAGTCCAGGTGTACTTTCTATAGTCCAGGTGTACTTTCTATAGTCCAGGTGTACTTTCTATAGTCCAGGTGTACTTTCTATAGTCCAGGTGTACTTTCTATAGTCCAGGTGTACTTTCTATAGTCCAGGTGTACTTTCTATAGTCCAGGTGTACTTTCTATAGTCCAGGTGTACTTTCTATAGTCCAGGTGTACTTTCTATAGTCCAGGTGTACTTTCTATAGTCCAGGTGTACTTTCTATAGTCCAGGTGTACTTTCTATAGTCCAGGTGTACTTTCTATAGTCCAGGTGTACTTTCTATAGTCCAGGTGTACTTTCTATAGTCCAGGTGTACTTTCTATAGTCCAGGTGTACTTTCTATAGTCCAGGTGTACTTTCTATAGTCCAGGTGTACTTTCTATAGTCCAGGTGTACTTTCTATAGTCCAGGTGTACTTTCTATAGTCCAGGTGTACTTTCTATAGTCCAGGTGTACTTTCTATAGTCCAGGTGTACTTTCTATAGTCCAGGTGTACTTTCTATAGTCCAGGTGTACTTTCTATAGTCCAGGTGTACTTTCTATAGTCCAGGTGTACTTTCTATAGTCCAGGTGTACTTTCTATAGTCCAGGTGTACTTTCTATAGTCCAGGTGTACTTTCTATAGTCCAGGTGTACTTTCTATAGTCCAGGTGTACTTTCTATAGTCCAGGTGTACTTTCTATAGTCCAGGTGTACTTTCTATAGTCCAGGTGTACTTTCTATAGTCCAGGTGTACTTTCTATAGTCCAGGTGTACTTTCTATAGTCCAGGTGTACTTTCTATAGTCCAGGTGTACTTTCTATAGTCCAGGTGTACTTTCTATAGTCCAGGTGTACTTTCTATAGTCCAGGTGTACTTTCTATAGTCCAGGTGTACTTTCTATAGTCCAGGTGTACTTTCTATAGTCCAGGTGTACTTTCTATAGTCCAGGTGTACTTTCTATAGTCCAGGTGTACTTTCTATAGTCCAGGTGTACTTTCTATAGTCCAGGTGTACTTTCTATAGTCCAGGTGTACTTTCTATAGTCCAGGTGTACTTTCTATAGTCCAGGTGTACTTTCTATAGTCCAGGTGTACTTTCTATAGTCCAGGTGTACTTTCTATAGTCCAGGTGTACTTTCTATAGTCCAGGTGTACTTTCTATAGTCCAGGTGTACTTTCTATAGTCCAGGTGTACTTTCTATAGTCCAGGTGTACTTTCTATAGTCCAGGTGTACTTTCTATAGTCCAGGTGTACTTTCTATAGTCCAGATGTACTTTCTATAGTCCAGATGTACTTTCTATAGTCCAGATGTACTTTCTATAGTCCATGTACTTTCTATAGTCCAGGTGTACTTTCTATAGTCCAGATGTACTTTCTATAGTCCAGGTGTACTTTCTATAGTCCAGGTGTACTTTCTATAGTCCAGGTGTACTTTCTATAGTCCAGGTGTACTTTCTATAGTCCAGGTGTACTTTCTATAGTCCAGGTGTACTTTCTATAGTCCAGGTGTACTTTCTATAGTCCAGGTGTACTTTCTATAGTCCAGGTGTACTTTCTATAGTCCAGGTGTACTTTCTATAGTCCAGGTGTACTTTCTATAGTCCAGGTGTACTTTCTATAGTCCAGGTGTACTTTCTATAGTCCAGGTGTACTTTCTATAGTCCAGGTGTACTTTCTATAGTCCAGGTGTACTTTCTATAGTCCAGGTGTACTTTCTATAGTCCAGGTGTACTTTCTATAGTCCAGGTGTACTTTCTATAGTCCAGGTGTACTTTCTATAGTCCAGGTGTACTTTCTATAGTCCAGGTGTACTTTCTATAGTCCAGGTGTACTTTCTATAGTCCAGGTGTACTTTCTATAGTCCAGGTGTACTTTCTATAGTCCAGGTGTACTTTCTATAGTCCAGGTGTACTTTCTATAGTCCAGATGTACTTTCTATGGTCCAGGTGTACTTTCTATGGTTCAAGTGTACTTTTCTAGTGTACTTTCTGTAGTCTAGGTATACTTTATATATTCCAGGTGTACTTTGTATAGTCCGGGTGTACTTTCTATAGTCCAGGTGTACTTTCTATAGTCCAGGTGCATTCTCTAAAGTCCAGGTGTACTTTGTATAGTCCAGGTGTACTTTCTATGGTCCAGTTGTACTTTCTATGGTCCAGATGTATTTTCTATGGTCCAGGTGTACTTTCTATAGTCCAGTTGTACTTTCTATGGTCCAGGTGGACTTTTTATAGTCCAGATGTACTTTCTATGGTCCAGGTGGACTTTCTATAGTCCAGATGTACTTTCTATAGTCCAGATGTACTTTCTATAGTCCAGATGTACTTTCTATAGTCCAGATGTACTTTCTATAGTCCAGATGTACTTTCTATAGTCCAGATGTACTTTCTATAGTCCAGATGTACTTTCTATAGTCCAGGTGTACTTTCTATAGTCCAGGTGTACTTTCTATAGTCCAGGTGTACTTTCTATAGTCCAGGTGTACTTTCTATAGTCCAGGTGTACTTTCTATAGTCCAGGTGTACTTTCTATAGTCCAGGTGTACTTTCTATAGTCCAGGTGTACTTTCTATAGTCCAGGTGTACTTTCTATAGTCCAGGTGTACTTTCTATAGTCCAGGTGTACTTTCTATAGTCCAGGTGTACTTTCTATAGTCCAGGTGTACTTTCTATAGTCCAGGTGTACTTTCTATAGTCCAGGTGTACTTTCTATAGTCCAGGTGTACTTTCTATAGTCCAGGTGTACTTTCTATAGTCCAGGTGTACTTTCTATAGTCCAGGTGTACTTTCTATAGTCCAGGTGTACTTTCTATAGTCCAGGTGTACTTTCTATAGTCCAGGTGTACTTTCTATAGTCCAGGTGTACTTTCTATAGTCCAGGTGTACTTTCTATAGTCCAGGTGTACTTTCTATAGTCCAGGTGTACTTTCTATAGTCCAGGTGTACTTTCTATAGTCCAGGTGTACTTTCTATAGTCCAGGTGTACTTTCTATAGTCCAGGTGTACTTTCTATAGTCCAGGTGTACTTTCTATAGTCCAGGTGTACTTTCTATAGTCCAGGTGTACTTTCTATAGTCCAGGTGTACTTTCTATAGTCCAGGTGTACTTTCTATAGTCCAGGTGTACTTTCTATAGTCCAGATGTACTTTCTATAGTCCAGATGTACTTTCTATAGTCCAGATGTACTTTCTATAGTCCAGATGTACTTTCTATAGTCCAGGTGTACTTTCTATAGTCCAGATGTACTTTCTATAGTCCAGATGTACTTTCTATAGTCCAGGTGTACTTTCTATAGTCCAGGTGTACTTTCTATAGTCCAGGTGTACTTTCTATAGTCCAGGTGTACTTTCTATAGTCCAGGTGTACTTTCTATAGTCCAGGTGTACTTTCTATAGTCCAGGTGTACTTTCTATAGTCCAGGTGTACTTTCTATAGTCCAGGTGTACTTTCTATAGTCCAGGTGTACTTTCTATAGTCCAGGTGTACTTTCTATAGTCCAGGTGTACTTTCTATAGTCCAGGTGTACTTTCTATAGTCCAGGTGTACTTTCTATAGTCCAGGTGTACTTTCTATAGTCCAGGTGTACTTTCTATAGTCCAGGTGTACTTTCTATAGTCCAGGTGTACTTTCTATAGTCCAGGTGTACTTTCTATAGTCCAGGTGTACTTTCTATAGTCCAGGTGTACTTTCTATAGTCCAGGTGTACTTTCTATAGTCCAGGTGTACTTTCTATAGTCCAGGTGTACTTTCTATAGTCCAGGTGTACTTTCTATAGTCCAGGTGTACTTTCTATAGTCCAGGTGTACTTTCTATAGTCCAGGTGTACTTTCTATAGTCCAGGTGTACTTTCTATAGTCCAGGTGTACTTTCTATAGTCCAGGTGTACTTTCTATAGTCCAGGTGTACTTTCTATAGTCCAGGTGTACTTTTCTAGTCCAGGTACTTTCTATAGTCCAGGTGTACTTTCTATATTCCAGGTGTACTTTGTATAGTCCGGGTGTACTTTCTATAGTCCAGGTGTATTTTCTAAAGTCCAGGTGTACTTTGTATAGTCCAGGTGTACTTTCTATGGTCCAGTTGTACTTTCTATGGTCCAGATGTACTTTCTATGGTCCAGGTGTACTTTCTATAGTCCAGTTGTACTTTCTATGGTCCAGGTGTACTTTTTATAGTCCAGATGTACTTTCTATGGTCCAGGTGGACTTTCTATAGTCCAGATGTACTTTCTATAGTCCAGATGTACTTTCTATAGTCCAGATGTACTTTCTATAGTCCAGATGTACTTTCTATAGTCCAGATGTACTTTCTATAGTCCAGTACTTTCTATAGTCCAGATGTACTTTCTATAGTCCAGATTTACTTTCTATAGTCCAGGTGTACTTTCTATTGTCCAGGTGTACTTTCTATAGTCTAGGTGGACATTCTATAGTCCAGTTGTACATTCTATAGTCCAGGTGTACTTTCTATAGACCAGGTGTACTTTATATGGTCCAGGTGTACTTTCTATAGTCCAGGTGTACTTTCTATAGACCAGGTGTACTTTATATGGTCCGGGTTTACTTTCTATAGTCCAGGTGGACTTTCTATAGTCTTTTTTTTTTTCCATTTATAGATGGCCTCCCTTCTCACCTTATAGCCATCCTCTCACTCCAATATGTATATATTTTTTTTAAATAGAGAGAAAGAAAGAAAAGAGAAAGTAAGACAACAAAACAACAATTATCCACAAAAAGAGCACAAGGCAAACACACCCAACCTCCGTCCACAATCCTGCAAAGCACATGACAGAACACAGCAACGAAACATACATGCATAAAGACTGATAATATTCATGACCTTGCAGTAGATTTCTATAAATACACATACCCATACCTACAAATATATATACAGTATACATACATATACATTTATATTCATTCATATACCCATCTACATATCTGCATATATCTACATATACATCCCTGCATCCATTTGTGTGTGGTTGTGAGCATGCATAAGTGAATAAGGTTCCTCCAATAGAACATTTAGTAGCGACTGTGAAGCATCAGAGATCCGTCCCCCCAAAGCCCGAGACAGACGAAGGGGCGATCAAAGCCCAAGACCCCAGGAAGGACCCCGAGCCCAGAGTCCCCAGGACCACCCGAACAGGACGAGCCACTCGTCCACTCCCCAGATCCGACCAAGGGGAAGAACCGGACGAACCCCACCAGCGACCACACACAATGACCCCCCGGGGTCAACCGCGACAAATTCACAGGCCCCCGCCGGAGCCCGCTGCACCGACGTAGCCCCAGGGCCGGTCACCGAGGCCCGGGCACCGGGGACGCCCACCCCTCAGGCCCAGACCCGACCGGACCAGAGGACACGAGCCCCACCAGGCAGCCACCAGGCCGAGCCGACAAACGCCCAAGCGCCCAACCCCAGATAGTGAGGGCCCCAAGCACGCCCGCAGGCAAAGGAACACCCACCAGGGGGCCACGTGGCAGGAGCGCGACACTAAGTAGCCTCAGAAGTATCAGAGAGGGGGCAGTCCAAGTCCCAGCCTGACACTTAAACATTCATACACAGACACACTCATTCAGACCCACCCTCATCCTCACCCTCAGTCACAGAAAGACAAACAATAACGACACGTTCCATTCATAATCCCGATGCACACTCTATACCCCCTAGGTCCAAGACATGTACCTGCTCCCTACATGGGGACTTTGTATAGTCTAGGTGGACTTTCTATAGTCCAGGTGGACTTTCTATAATCTAGGTGGACTTTCTATAGTCCAGGTGTACTTTCTATAGTCCAGGTGGACTGTCTATAGTCCAGGTGTACTTTCTATAGTCCAGGTGTACTTTTTATAGTCCAGGTGGACTTTCTATAGTCCAGGTGTACTTTCTATAGTCTAGGTGGACATTCTATAGTCCAGTTGTACTTTCTATAGTCCAGGTGTACTTTCTATAGACCAGGTGTACTTTATATGGTCCAGGTGTACTTTCTATAGTCCAGGTGTACTTTCTATGGTCCAGGTGTACTTTCTATAGTCCAGGTGTACTTTCTATAGTCCAGGTGTACTTTCTATAGTCCAGGTGTACTTTCTATAGTCCAGGTGTACTTTCTATAGTCCAGGTGTACTTTCTATAGTCCAGGTGTACTTTCTATAGTCCAGGTGTACTTTCTATAGTCCAGGTGTACTTTCTATAGTCCAGGTGTACTTTCTATAGTCCAGGTGTACTTTCTATAGTCCAGGTGTACTTTCTATAGTCCAGGTGTACTTTCTATAGTCCAGGTGTACTTTCTATAGTCCAGGTGTACTTTCTATAGTCCAGGTGTACTTTCTATAGTCCAGGTGTACTTTCTATAGTCCAGGTGTACTTTCTATAGTCCAGGTGTACTTTCTATAGTCCAGGTGTACTTTCTATAGTCCAGGTGTACTTTCTATAGTCCAGGTGTACTTTCTATAGTCCAGGTGTACTTTCTATAGTCCAGGTGTACTTTCTATAGTCCAGGTGTACTTTCTATAGTCCAGGTGTACTTTCTATAGTCCAGGTGTACTTTCTATAGTCCAGGTGTACTTTCTATAGTCCAGGTGGACTTTCTATAGTCCAGGTGGACTTTCTATAGTCCAGGTGGACTTTCTATAGTCCAGGTGGACTTTCTATAGTCCAGGTGTACTTTCTATAGTCTAGGTGTACTTTCTATAGTCCAGGTGTACTTTCTATAGTCCAGGTGTACTTTCTATAGTCCAGGTGTACTTTCTATAGTCCAGGTGTACTTTCTATAGTCCAGGTGTACTTTCTATAGTCCAGGTGGACTTTCTATAGTCCAGGTGTACTTTCTATAGTCCAGGTGTACTTTCTATAGTCCAGGTGTACTTTCTATAGTCCAGGTGTACTTTCTATAGTCCAGGTGTACTTTCTATAGTCCAGGTGTACTTTCTATAGTCCAGGTGTACTTTCTATAGTCCAGGTGTACTTTCTATAGTCCAGGTGTACTTTCTATAGTCCAGGTGTACTTTCTATAGTCCAGGTGTACTTTCTATAGTCCAGGTGTACTTTCTATAGTCCAGGTGTACTTTCTATAGTCCAGGTGTACTTTCTATAGTCCAGGTGTACTTTCTATAGTCCAGGTGTACTTTCTATAGTCCAGGTGTACTTTCTATAGTCCAGGTGTACTTTCTATAGTCCAGGTGTACTTTCTATAGTCCAGGTGTACTTTCTATAGTCCAGGTGGACTTTCTACAGTCCATGTGGACTTTCTGCAGCCCAGGTGAAATCAAAAAAGGCGTTCAATACAGGATCAACTGGACTTTATTTGTTGCAGAAAACGTTTTGACTTCTGTCCAGAAGTCTTTTTTTTTACAAATAAAGTCCAGTTGATCCTGTATTGAACGCCTTTTTTGATTTCATCATGTCCTGGACGACTGAGAATCTTCACCAGCATGCAGCCCAGGTGCACTTTCTATAGTCTAGGTGGACTTTCTACAGTCCAGGTGGACTTTCTGCAGTCCAGGTGTACTTTCTATAGTCCAGGTGTACTTTCTATAGTCCAGGCGTACTTTCTTTAGTCTAGGTGGACTTTCTATAGGAGGAAAGACAACAAAACATGTTGAGATAGAAATAATTACAAACAGGTAGAGTAGAGAAAGTAAAGACAGAGAGAGGACATATGGTCAGTTTGTCCTCTAGTAGTCTAAGTCTATAGCATCATAACAAGACAACCCTAACTATAGGATTTATGAAAAAGGAAAGTATAAATCCCAGTCTTCAAACTGGACAATGTGTCAGCCTCATGGACAGAAACTGGAAGTTGGTTCCACAAGAGAGGAGCCTGAGAACTGAAAGATCTTCCTCCCATTCTGTTGCTGGAAACTCTATGAACCACAAGTAAACCTGCAGCCTGAGAGAGAAGTGCTGTGTTAGGAAAATATGGAACAATAAGATCTGTAATACAAGATGGAGCTAGGTTGTTGAGAGCTTTGTAGGTTAGAAGTAAGATTTTAAATTAAATTCTGGACTTGACATGGAGCCAGTGGAGAACTGGAGAGTTCTCTCCTCTCATTGAAACGCTGGCAGAATCATGACTTTTACAGACGTCAAGGTTCAGGTATTGTTTGCATGTTTCCCACGCGCCAGAGAGAATGGTAAATGGAGCTTACTTATATAGTGCCTTCCAGCCCCCTATGAGGGGCCCCAAAGCGCTTTACAGCACCAGCCATCCTCCCATTCATACACACATTCATGCACACATTCATACACACATTCATACACTGGTAGCGGTAGTCTGCCATGCAAGGTGCCAGCCAGTCGGGAGCAACTTGGGGTTAAGTGTCTTGCACAGGGACACAACGACACGTGGTGTGGGAACTCGGGATTTGAACCTCCAACCTTCCGATCGGAGGACGACTGCCATTACCGCTACACCATCTCGTCCCACAAGGTTTGTCAGGCAGAAGAAATGTTTATATGAACACTATAACCTAGAAAAAAGATAATTTACACAAATATCTGCTGTCGTTATCATGTCTACTTTTAAAAAGACAGAATATTTATGTTAAAACCAAAGATCTCTGTCAGTCTGTCTGAAGCTTCAAATCTACAGAGAATCTTCTCACTCTGTCAGTCTGACATACAGTTGTCTCCTATTTTTTTTAAGTCCTTATTCATTTCATAACAAGAATAAAATACATAACATAACAATTAACATATCTGTAATTACAAAACCTTTTAAATATAAAATGAAAGGCAGCAGATGAAGAAAGAATCATATAAAAGCTGCTCCTTATTTATCTAATAAACCATTCAAACAAACATATTCAAAAAATTGTCAAAACAAGTAAATAACTCAAGCAATATTTCAAATATCTAACACTTTTCATGAAATACATTCATATATTTTTTTTAGCAATTGGATTTTTACCAGTTTCTTAAATATTGAGATTGATTTAGCTTCCTTAACAGCTAACTCTAAATCATTCCACAGTCCAACACCTTGAATTAGTGTAGATCTTCCCTTCCAACTGGTTCTAAATTGCAGTGTAAGAAAAACATCTTTCCCCTTAAGATTATAATTACTGGATCCTTTTACATAATTCATTTGGATATTAGAAGGCAATGTATTATGATGAGCTCTATACATAAATGACAAGATGTTATAATCCACTAAATCAGGGAACTTCAAAAACTTCATTTCACAAAATAATATATTTGATGGATGACAATAATGTTTACCTTTGATAATTCTTACAACTCTCTTCTGCAATATAAAAATGGACTTTGTATTTGATTTACATGCTTTTCCCCAAACATTAACACAATATATTAAATGTGGCACAACAATTGTATTATACAACAAACACAATGCTTTGTCATTCAGTAGATACCTGACTCTATAAAAAATTGCAATAGATGATATTTTCGTTTTAACTGAATTTATGTGTTGCTTCCATGCTAATTTATCATCAATGATGACACCCAAAAACTTCGCCTCATATACTCTACAGATTTCTGAATTGTCAATCTTGAATGAAACATCAATAATTTTATTTGTATTGCTAAATATCATATAATTAGTCTTATCCAAATTAAACGATATTTTGTTGAGTCTAAACCAATTTTGAATTTTACCAAACTCAATCATCATTAATTTCAATAACTGTTCAATATTCATACCAGAACAAAAAAAAGTTGTGTCATCCACGAAAAGAACGCATTTAAGGAGACTAGACACCTTAACCAAATCATTTACATACAGGATGAACAACTTAGGACCAATTACAGATCCTTGAGGAACTCCACATGTAATTTTGCTGTAATCCGATTTTATATCATTCATCTGAACAAATTGTTTCCTGTTTTTTAAATAACTGCACACCCGCTGCAGAGTCAATCCTCTGATATATTTATACAATTTCTCAAAAAGAACGTTATGATCGACTGTATCAAATGCCTATTTCAGTTCATTCATCTGAATCCAGAAAGGAACATTACGTTTTTATCAATGCAAACAGAGATAAGCGTACTATTTTCTTCTGTGAAAGTTTTCCAGGAAATCAGATTTTCACAGGAGCAACGAGGCGGATTCATCTGGACCTTCAGCTCTGATTATAGCACAATGCTGCCACCTGCTGGTAGAAGCTGGAAACTGGTTCAAACCTGTGCTTCTTCTGCTTCCTTTGTAATTCACACTACACTCTCTTCACTTAATAAATAAAACATACTTTGCTTTAATTATAATAATAATAATAATAAAACATCGTTTTATAGGTGGCATTCATGTAGTGATGATGCGACAAAAACCAAGCATTATAAATTCTGGTCTTTTAGTAAGTTTTTATTTCATTCAGTCTTTATTTCTACAGGTTAATCCCATTGAGCCTTGAGGATTCATTTACAAGAGAGACCTGGTTTCAACAAAGAATGATGACAACAGCAACAACAATAGACAATTATAAGAGAGGCATACATATATTTTTAAAAGAGGTTAAAATAAGATGTCAAAGTAGCAAAACAGACAGATTATAAGGCAAATGTAGAAAACTAAAAACAGGAACATGTCTGCATTGGTTCTTGCCACGAGTCCAACAGATTTTTAAAACCATTTAGGTAAAGTGATTAATGTTGTCATCATTGTATGTTCCCATGAACACATTGGTTCTCTCTGCATTTAACCCATGCTCCTGGGATGCACCCAGGTGGAGCTGTGGGCATATATTCATTCATTCATTCAACCTTTATTTAGTCAGGTAAATCTTATTGAGCTTCGAGGGCTCATTTACGAAAGCGACCTGCTACAAACTAAAGAATGATGAACAGCAATGGTACAAGTACATTAAACAATAGACAAAAGAAAAAGAAAAAGTAGCAAAAACTAGCAAACATTATAAGGTAGATGTACAAAATCAAAAACAGGAACAAATCTGCATTGGTTTTTGCCAGGATTCCAACAGATTCTGAAAACCATTTATTTATATATTGTAATATTATAATCATTTATTTATATATATCATTTATTTATATATATATATATTTATATATATAATTTATTTATATAAGCTCAAGATGGCGGCTGAGCAGAGTGGATGTTTTTAGTCGGGCTCCTGCCAGTACTACCTCCAAAGGAGTATTTGGAGAGCTTGTACTTGCAGGTTTTTTTGCGCTGGATGTGCAGAGAGAAGCGCTGAAAAGCTGCGGAAATTGGACTGGAACATGCGATTCAGAATTATGAATCTACAAGCCAACGTGCCCGTGAGTTTTTGCCGAGAGTTTGCCTAGCGTAGCTACGGGCTAGCACGCTGGAGGTGCTTTGTTGCAGCGAAAGAATACAACAATGCACGCTACAGTGGTAGCGTGGTGGTACACGTGGGCCTAGCGCCGTGAACGACGCCTGGAGTTTCGAGCTGGGCCGAACGCCTCGAGTGGGCTGAGAGCCGTGAACACCACCTGGGGCTTCGAGCTGGGCCGAGCGCCGTGAATGACGCCTGGAGTTTGTGGACCGAGCGCCGTGAACATCGCCTGAAGTTTCGAGCTGGACCGAGCGCCGCGAGAGAGCCGAGAGCCGTGAACGCCACCTGGGGCTTCGAGCTGGGCTGAGTGCCGTGGGCGAGCCGGAGGACCGCCGCCTGGGGCTGGGCTGGTGTCGGAGCTGCGCCTGAAGCTATTGGAGCTACGTGCTGTGCTAACTGGGCTACATCGGATCTAGTGAGCAAAACCTCTTCGGATAATAGAGCTGATTGCTGCAGGCTGCTGAAACCGTGAGTTCTGTTCTAATAACTGCTGATCTGGGTGCTGCACTGCTGGGCCACAGCCACCATCGTTAGGCCTGTGAGCCTCGTGGAAGGGCCACGTGGTTCAGCAAACAAACCAGAGACCTGCTACCATTAGATTACAAGCTCTGTAAGTATGACGAGAAATAAAGGACAAAAGTCACCAGACTCTGCAAATATGAGAAATAGAGGACAAAAGTCACCAGACCCGGAGGGAAACAACTCAGTAGAAATGCAAGACTTTAAAGAATCACTCAACTTTATGAGTGGACAAATAGAAAATTTAACAACAAAAAAATGGATTCCCAGGCCGGTCTGGTTAAAGAAATAAGAGAACTGAAAGAACTGATAATTAGCAAAGACAATAAAATTGCTGAACTAGAACGAAAAATAGAGGATTTAGAACAATACACAAAGCAAGACAACGTGGTGATCTCAGGACTTGATGTTAGTAAGTGTTAGACATATGCAAGAACTCTTACCAACAAAGACCCAACTGAGAATGCATCTCAGGAAGAACAAGAGACTCTGGAGGAACATGTAGTTACTTTCTACAGGACATGAACATTAACATAAACTATGGGGACATTTCGTTCTGTCACACCCTGCCCAGTAATTCATCAAGATTCAAACCGTCAGTAGTCGTCAAGTTCATTAGCAGGTATACAAAAAACTATGTTATGCAAAATAGAAGAAATCTGAAGGGATCAAACGTTTACATAAATGAACATCTTACCAAAAAATGGAAAAATTGCAAAGGAAGCAAGGTGGTTAAAAAACAAAAACAAAATAGCATCAACATGGACAAGAAATGGATACATCTTTATCAAAACAAAGGAAGGGTCTCAGCCTAAAATGATAAAAGAGCTGACGGATCTGGATGAACACAGGAGATGAAAAATTACAAATGGATAAAATATACAGTGAAATGAACAAATACATTAGAACATGACAACATACGAAGACTCAGAACCTAAAATATATAATGTTGAAAATGTGATTGATGCAAATTTTTCCCTGTAATAAAAGATAGCGAATATTATAATGAAGAGCAGTTTAATGACATCAATATATCAAATGGAGTTCTCTCTATTATTCACTTTAATAGCAGAAGTATAAATGCAAACATATCCAAAATAACAGATTACTTAAAACAGTTAAATAGAACTTTTACAATAATAGCGCTGTCAGAGACATGGCTCAATGATGATAACACAAGTAATATTCACATCGAGGGGTATGAATTATATCATATGAACAGAAATAATAAAAGAGGTGGTGGAGTCGCTCTATTTGTCAATAATGAAATAAAATGTAAATTAAATAGTGAAATGTCAATAATAGTTGATAATATTATGGAAATGATAACAATAGAAATAATAAACAAAAACGATAAAAACATAATAATAAGTTGTGTATATAGATCACCAGGAGCAAATATAGAAATATTCACGGATAAAATCTTGGAGCTAATGGAGAAGAGTTTTAATAAAAATGTTTTTTGTGTGGAGACTTTAACATTGATATGGGAAATAAAACAGATTCAAATAACATAAGCACATTTATAAACTCAATGTACAGTTTAAATATGTATCCAGTGATATCAAAGCCAACAAGAATTACAACTCATAGTGCCACAATAATTGATAATATTTTCACAAATATAACAAATGGGGACGTGATAGGTGGTATCTTAACGACCGACTTAAGTGATCATTTACCAGTTTTCACAATCTATAAAAATGATCAAAGCATCACAAAAGCAGTCACAATGAAGAAAAAGATCATAAACACGTCAAAAAAAGTTTTGGAAAAATTAAAAGAGGATCTAGATAAACAAGACTGGAATGATGTGTATGTTGATGATGCGAACAGAGCATATGATGAGTTTATGAATATCCTGGAAGCTCTGTATGAAAAGAATTGTGTGCAAACAAATTACACAAAGAGAAATATCGTTGACAACCATGGATGACAAAAGGGTTGAGAAATGCTTGTAAAAAAAAAGAATTATTTGTATTCATGTTTCTTGAAATTGCGAAGTCAGAGCGCTGAAGAAAAATATAAAAAGTATAAAAATAAATTAGTAGGGATTATAAGGAAACATAAGAAAGAATATTATAGTAAATTATTAGATAAAAGTAATGGTGATATGAAAGCAACATGGCGAGTAATGAATAGTGTCCTGAAGAATCATAAAGCAAAAACTGGTATTTCAAAATATTTTGTAAAAGACAACGATGAAATTCATGATGAAAATGAAATTGTAAATGGATTTAATCAATATTTTGTGAATGTTGGATCAAGCCTTGCAGCTAAGATACCAAAAGTAGATAAAAATGTGATCCACTCAATTACAGGTTGTGCAAATAGTATTTTTCTAAATGGAACTAACAAAGAGGAAATAATGAATGTAGTAAAACATCTTACAGACAAGAGATCGAAAGACTGGGTGGACATGGATATGATGTTTGTGAAGGACATAATGAGCCATGTTATTGAGCCGTTCACATACATATGTAACTTATCATTTTCAACAGGAATATTTCCAGATAATATGAAAGTAGCTAAGGTCGTTCCTCTTTTTAAAAATGGTGATAAATGTGTATTCAACAATTATAGACCTATATCCTTGTTACCACAGTTTTCAAAAATTCTTGAAAAACTATTTGTGAACAGACTAGACCAATTTATAGATAAACAAAATATTCTAAGCAACAGTCAGTATGGGTTTAGATCAAAAAACTCTACATCAATGGCTCTCATGGAATTAATGGAACAAATAACTACTGCTGTCGATCAAAAACAATATTGTATCAGTATTTTTGTTGATTTAAAAAAAGCATTCGATACTATTGATCACACCATTCTCCTAGAAAAACTGAACAAATATGGTATTAGAGGACCAGCATTACAGTGGGTATCTAGCTACTTAAAAGATAGAAAACAATTTGTACAAATAAATGATGTAAGATCTGACCTCTGTAATATCACATGTGGAGTTCCCCAAGGCTCTGTACTTGGACCAAAGCTTTTTATTTTATATGTGAATGACTTGGTAAATGTGTCAGGACTCCTTAAATGTGTACTTTTTGCTGATGATACCACTTTTTTCTGTTTAGGTGAAGATATAGAACAAATGTTGGAATTGATAAAGACAGAATTTGTCAAGATACAAACTTGGTTTAAAATAAATAAATTATCATTAAATCTAGAAAAAACTAATTACATGATATTCGGTAATAAAAAGAAAACTGTTGATGTTCCACTCAAAATTGAGGGTGTTGAGATTTGTAGAGTGAGTGAGGTGAAGTTTTTGGGTGTTATCATTGATGACAAACTGACATGGAAACAACACATAAATTCTGTAAGAATAAAAATAGCTAAATCGATAGCAGTACTGTACAAAGTCAGAGACCTATTGAATGATAAAGCTCTGTATTTGTTGTATAACACAATCATTGTTCCACACTTAATCTATTGTATTGATGTTTGGGGGAAAGCGTGTAAAACAATCACAAAGCCTATTTTTGTATTACAGAAAAGAGCTGTAAGAATTATCACTAGAAAACATTACCGTCATCCATCAAGTACATTATTTTATCAACTGAAGTTATTGAAGTTCCATGATTTGGTAGACTATAATATTTTATCAGTTATGTATAGGGCTCAAAATAATGCATTACCTTTAAATATCCAAATGCACTTTGTTAAAAGACAAAGTTGTTATAATCTTAAGGGGACAGAGTTGTTTGTAAAACCACAATTCAGAACTAGTTTGAAGGGACGTTCTACCTCAATCCAGGGAATTAGATTATGGAATGGCTTGGAGAATGTAGTTAAAAATGCCAAGTCAATGTTTACATTTAAGAAAATGATCAAAACAAATGTGTTAAAAAAAAATGAAATAGCGTAATGTGTATTGTATTAGTTAGAAAATTAGAAAGAGTTAGTCATTTTGTACTGTTGGTTGAAGATTATTATTGTTTAATCTGATTGTTGGAAAAAAGGGGCAGATATAATAAGATTTATTCTTCTTTCTGCTACCTTTCATTTTTTTACATTTTGTACATTATCATTTATGGGATTGTCTTGTATTGTTTCTTTTGTAAAAAAATGAACAAATTTAATAAACATAAACATAAACATATATTGGGTGCCCAGGGGGAGAATGGGGATTGGGTGTCTTGCTCAGACACACCACAACATGTGGGCATGGCGGGGAGTCGAGCCACAGCTTTCTGGTCCTGGGCTGGCTGCCCTGCCTCCGGCCCATCTCGCACCCCGCCTTTTATTTTTTATTTTTACAATTTTTTTATTTTTTTACATTTAAATAAAGAATTCTAAGCATTTGACAGAATAATTCACTTTTAACTTATTACCAATAATCAAAGCTCCACTCCATGCTGACCAAGTTCTCAAATCAGTAAAAATAAAAGTGTGAAGACAATAATGACATTTTATTTATTCAGGCTGTTAAATCCAACCAGGACAAGTGGTGATGTGTTTACTGACCTGTCTTCAACAAGACAAAACATCCAGGATCTCACTTCACCCTGCCTGGTCAGGACTGATGAACACCATGAGGCTTTCTGAACCAGGAACGACCTGAAGTCCAAGCTGAGGTCATTGAATAATTAATAATAAAACTGAGGTCATTGAATAATTAATAATAAAACTGAGGTCATTGAATAATTTAATAATAAAACTGAGGTCATTGAATAATTTAATAATAAAACTGAGGTCATTGAATAATTTCATTCCAGAGAAAGAGCTTCTCTAAATTTCCACATCTCTTGTTGTTACCTAAAGAAACATGAAAAATCAACAAGTTGGCCTGACTGTTAGTAAAACATCCATCCATCCATCCATCCATCCATCCATCCATCCATCCATCCATCCATCCATTCATTATCTTTACCCACTTCTTCCTTTTTGGGTCACAGGTGTCCATGTCCAGCAGTCACTGTATGAGAGGCGGGGGACACCTTGGACAGGTCTCCAGTCCATCACATGGACACATAGAGACAAACAACCCTTCACTCTCACTCACACCTAGGGACAACTTAAAGTTACCAATCAGCCTAACATGCATGTTTTTGGTCTGAGAAAACCCACACAGCACAGAGAGAACATGTAAACTTCACGTAGAAAGGTCCCCGGCTGGGATTTGATCCAGCGAACTTCTCGCTCAAATGCAACAGCTCTACCTGAACCACATTCAGTAAAACTTTTATTTTAATCAAAACTCTGTTCACAAGGTTTGAATTCATATAATAATAATAATAATTAATTCAATTTATAACGCACCTTTCATTACTGAAAATCTCAAAGTGCTACACATATATTGAATGCTACACACATTCATAAACCGGTGGCGGCAGACTACCATGCAAGGTGCTTTCCAGTCCTACCGGGAGCAACTCAGGGTTAAGTGTCTTGCCCAAGGACACAACGACACATGGTGCGGGTCCCGGGAGTCGAACCGCCAACTTTCCGATCGGGAGACGACTGCCATTACCACTACACCACGGCCGCCCCATATTCATATTTTACCATCAGAGTTTTTCTCTTCCAGGCATCTCTTCTCCTGAGAAGATTAACGGGGCAGTATGGATATTTTCATATGAGGAACATAAACTATGTTTTGTCTGTTCATGTATTATCAAGTGTTTTTTTTAAAGCCAGTCTTTACATGAGTCAATGAAGTACTTTTTACTTTAATCGGCCTCTCTGTCAGCTGAGGTTTCCAACTACAGCCTCCGTTAATAAAATATGTTGCATTTTTTACACCTTTTTAAATGTTACACTCAAAATGTCTCATTTACCTCTGAGGGTTGAAGGTTTGCCTGCAACTCCGTGCTCCAGGTGCTCACTGAGGAGGAATCGTGCCTTCCTCTCTGTTTAGTTTAAACTGGGCCGTGACCTCTAGCTGACCTTTGAGGTCGAGCAGCGATGTGCGCGGTGCAGCATCTCCTGGTAATCTTAATTGGCAAAATATGTCTCTTTGCACATTTTATGAGTAACAAGCACAAAAAGGCTGAACCAGCCTGCTGCTAAGATGCTTTTCTCTTTATGATTTAATTTTCTGTGTCTCTGGTGAATTGCAGGTTGGAAAACATCCCAGTATTTATGTTGGCCTCCTTCTTCAATCACACGACAGCTGAAGAGGAAAACATGCATTTTTATGGCTCATTATCTTTCTCGATCTCTGCTTCCCATTAGCTGCTGTATCTGGCTCCAGCTCTTCTGCTTGGCAGGAAACGATACGCTTCAGTCAGATCAATGCAAAGAAAACTGGAGAAACTGAGGCTCCTGAGAAAATGGAGTGGGAATGCATATTGCTGAAGAACTTGCTGAAAAGCAGCTGAATTTAGAAAAAAAAAAATCACGCTGAATTTTAGTTGAAAAAGAGGAACTGCCACGATTCGGGAACAAGCCTAAATTAGCAGAAGAAAGCAGAAAACACATATTTTACAAAATGAGAATAAATGAGCACTTTTTTTTTTAAATTAGTTTTTTTTTTTAAAGTAGCTGCAAAGACAGAAAAATGGTTAAACAACCAGAAGGAAGTGGAATGAGCTGGAATGAGCTATCAAAATGTGGAATTGGCAGAACAAAAACTAAAATTAGCATTTAACAGCTAAATAGTGGCTGAAATAACTGAAACTAGCAGAAATAAGCTGAAATTACCATAAAGTCGTTAATTAGGCTGAAAGTAGCAAAACTTACCACAAAAATACTTGAATGTGTCATAATCAGCTGATTTTCTTTTTAAGCAAGCCTATTCTGCCTCCACATGATTTTATCTTTGATCCTGGTTGATATTATTATTATTGATTTTACTTGATTTTATCACTTGTTTTATTTATTTAAAATAAGAGCCGCCTGGCCTTGTGGTGCGGACACAACAATCTCACTCTCAACGTGGAGAAGACAAAGGAGATTGTTGTGGACTTCAGGAAGAGGGATGCCCAACATGCCCCTCTGACCATAGATATAATAAACACTAGATAAGACAGCCCCGCTGTTGGCCAATGGAGACCGACATCGTCAGACGGCGGCCATCTTGGGACAGACAGAACGCCCACTCTTAACATGAATGTGAATGGTGCATTCACTATTAAAATAACCATAACTTGCTTAATTTCCATCCGATTTTAAAACGGTTTGGTTTGTTATAAATGTGAGAGATGTTGTTATAATATGGTATACTTAAGATGGACGTTCACATGAAAATAACGTTATGTAGACACTGTATTGCACTAGCAGTATACACAATAAGATTATATTTACATCTATTTCTAAATACATGTTTATTTCCAGCGAAATTAACTGACATATGTTACAATGCTAATAAATATTTAATACTATTTCATCATAAATAGTATTATTATTGGTGATATGAAATTAATTTATGCCAATTTTTTTCCCTACACATTTAAATATTATGTAATATTAAATACATTATTACACCAACCTTGGTCAATATGTGTAGTTTATTCTTTTTAGATACATGAAAAGATTTAATAATTGAGAAATATAAATAAACAAACAAATAAACAAAAATAAACATCTGATAGTGTGACATCTGATAGTGTGACAAGACTCTCACTCCCTCGGTGCAACAGTAACTATTTAAACATTAAAACACTGAAACATATAATAATAGACATAAGCATAAAATAGTAAAACTTTAACACTGTCCTGAGTTTTTGCATAGTGGTATAAGAGTATGAAAATTTACACCAACTCTAAAAACTAAAGCACTAAACATTTAATGAACATAATACTGTTCTGAGTTTTTGCATACTAGTACAAAAAGTAAAAAAGTATAAAAAGTATAACTATAAAATAAACTAAAGGTTCTAGCATTGACATTTGCAAAGTGGCAAAGCAGCATATCAGTTAATGTACACAGTATATGCATGAGGTAGTAGTTCATGTTGTTATAGAATGGCATATGCAGTAAGGCACATTGGGCATCCTTAAATATCTGGCGATGATGAAGCTCTTCTAATGCATGCTCTACCAACACTTTCTGTGTCTCTGGTGTTAGGGACTTGGTCAGATAATATGCAATCGGAGCTTTCCAATAACCTTGAAGCCCAACCACCATGAACACCAGAGCCTCAGAGGCAATGTCAGCTTCATTTATCCGATCTCCCATGTCCACAAATCCAGACATTGTTTGTGTCTGAGGATCATATTGAACATGCTTTTTGATGGCCATGGCATCCAGCATCAAAGAGACACATCCGTATTTGGCCTCATCTGCTTTGCGACGTTGCTCCAGCATGTCCAACATCATTTTATTTAGACCAGGTTTGGCATCAACAGAGCTCAGCCACCTTAGTAAAATAAAAAAGTAAAAATTTAACCATACAATCATTTAAACACTAAGCATCCCTACTGAAAACACTTGGCATCCCAAAAATAGATGCCATTGCACTAAAAAGTTAAAAATGTAAGCCTTTTTCAGCAAGTTAATAATAATAATAATAATAATAAATTCAATTTATACCGCACTTTTCATTAATAAAAATCTCAAAGTGCTACAACAATAAAAACAAGTGATAAAATCAAATAAAATCAATAATGGTATTAACTAAGATTAAAAACAGAATCCTGTGGAGGCAGAATAGGCCTGCTTAAAAAATAAATAAATAAATAAATAAAACAAGTGATAAAATCAAGTAAAATCAATAATACTATCAACCAAGATCAAAGATAAAATCATGCGGGGGCAGAATAGGCTTGCTTAAAAAGAAAAGTCTTTAAACCGCTTTTAAAGTCAACCAGTGACTGTGGAGCTCTCAGGCAGTCAGGAAGGGAGTTCCATAGGCGGGGGGCAGCCACACAGAATGCCCTGTCTCCCATGGTCCTTAATTTGGTTCGTGGAATGTGAAGTAGATTACTGTTCTGTGATCGTAGAGACCGGGTGGATGAATATGGTGCAAGAATGTCCTTTAGATAGTCAGGTGAAGTTCCATGTAAGCATTGATGTGTAATGAGAGCAGTTTTGTATTGAATTCTGTAGGTGACAGGAAGCCAATGGAGGTTATGAAGAATGGGTGTAATATGTTCAAATTTACGAACTCTCAATAAAATCCTTGCTGCACTGTTTTGAATATATTGAAGTTTCTGAAGGTTTTTGCCAGGGATTCCAATAAACAGGGAGTTGCAGTAGTCGAGCCTGGAGGAAACAAAGGCATGGACGAGTTTCTCAGCATCGGAAAAAGTCAGAGATGGGCGAAGTCTGGAGATGTTTCGAAGATGGAAGAAGCAAGTTTTAAACAGATGCTTAATGTGAGTTTCAAATGTAAGATGAGAGTCCATTTTTATTCCAAGATTTGTAACAGAGGTGGAGAGGGGGATGTCTTGACCAGAGAAGGAGATTGTTGTTAAAGTTGATGTTTGTATCTGGTGAGGGGTGCCAATCATTATGGCCTCAGTCTTGGAGCAGTTTAATGTTCTACAATTCATGGTAACACAATATGTAGCGCTTAAGTTTCTCCAAGTGATTTAGTTTACAGTCAAACATAATGAAGAATACCTTTGCAATGATCTCGGATGTGGGAGGCAAATATGCAGAGTGTCTCTCAGATAGTGATATGCCTTTGGCCCATGCAAATGGAGCGTAAGGGCAAACTCTCTCTGGGCCTTGGTGTACTTGCTGCCCTGCCTCGACAACAGTTGAACTGGAAGATCTGAAAAACAGTTAAGAGTGATTTAGTGGGTGTCATTTCACCAAAGAACATAAAATACCCTATATACTATGTATTCAATGTAATATTTTTAATTTACCCGAGTAGCATTCAAGCTTGTCTTTTAGCTCTTCATTGATGAGATTTTTCTCCTTCAGTTCCTCTAGAAGAGACAGCATGCTTTTCTTGGCCCTCCTTTCTCTTGCCAAGGCATTCGATTTCTCCCTCTGCAATTTCCTCACTCTAGCTGAGGCTTCATTAAGTTTGGCATATATAGCCTTGGGGCAAGGAGGCAGTGAATACGGGTGGTCAGTGGCCTGCCGCTTGCAGCACTTTCGCCTCTTTGCAGTGGCTTCCAGTTGCTTTGCAAAAATATACAAATATATAAATAATATTAATGTGGAATTTAACAGTTTAAAAAAAAATAATTATTCACTTATCAATTGTGTGAATCAATTAATACTCACAACATCAGACTGAGCTTTATCCTGAGACAGGTCCATTGCCAGGTTGTCTTCTATTCTTCTAGAGGTGTTTGAGCCTCTTGTTTTTACAAGCTAAAATAAACAAAAGTAGAGTGTCTAAAATGTGCTATGTAAAGAACAACACATTGTTTATTGCTAAATTTGCAGAAAGAAATACTAAACTGTGACATTTAACCACATATTTATATATACAGTAGTTTATAGACATATCAATCTTATACATCTTGAAATCTTGTAGGTCGATGATACATACCTTTTGAAGATGCGATGGAAAATTGAAAAGTGTTGGAACAACACTATCTTTTAATCTAACAGTCTGCCCTGTCCGATCGAAGTCCTCAGAACTGAAGTGATCACTGCAGAGCAGTGTCCTGTCCAGGGCAACAAAACCCTCTCTTCTCAGGGCAACTTCCCACTGCCGCCTCCTCTCTCTGGTTTTGGGAAACCTTAAAAACATGAAGAAGATGGTCATTATTTTCCACACTTCCTTTCTTTACCTTTGAATTATAGTAATGACAATTATACACATATATCATACTTTTGGTGTGCTTGCATTTACTTTTGGTACAATAAAACAGCTATTAAAAATTGTGTCCAAAAGAAACACTAAATCATACATCATAATTTATATAAAGATACTTTTACAAGCCGTATACCATACCATACCATTTTATTTATAGAGCACTTAAAACAACAACAAGGTCAACCAAAGTGCTGTAAATATATATTATGTCATTATTATGTAAATATATATTATGTATAATATTATGTCAATAATATTATCTCACATTTTGGTGTGTAGCATGACCAATAATGTGCACTGATCCAAAATATAACTATGATTATTCTAATTAAAGTAATAATACTGTCACAGAGTCTTACTTGTGAAATGTGATCCCAAGGTTTCTTGTTTTGATGTTACGCCTATTGGAGCATCCATAGGCTGCACAAAAGTCAGGCATCTTGTCAAAGAGTATTTCTGTAAAACACAAAGCAGTAATTAGTGTTGAACATACCAAACCGCTTGGAAATCATGTGCAGCTTTAGTTCAGTTAAAAACAAAGAGCTCCTAGTGATCTAAGAATGCTGGGGAAATATTTGGAATACTGTACTAGCTAGCCCTTAATCAAAGGCTCTTGTTAATAGTATGCTAATAAATACAATCATGATCAAGATAGTCATTTACAGTAGTTTGTAATAAAATAGTTATTGGTGTAATAAAAACAGATTCTAGATTCTCGATGAGTGTGACACCCAAAACATGAATAAAACGTTTTAAAAAAGACAAAAGTGCTGTCTGACTACCAAAGAAATCATAGCCACGTTAATAACGTTTTTAAAAAGATAAACCGTTTGTAAATCCGTCAAGATTACAGCGAGTTAAGAGTATTTTTGTTTGTGTAAACCCCTCACCTCCATTCAGTTTCAACAGCTGCAGCTAATGTTGCTGTCTGTCGCAAGATGGCTGCCACGTGACGACGCCGGAGACTCCGCCTCAGCTTATCTAGTGTTTATTATATCTATGCCTCTGACCATCAACAGCACCGCAGTGGAGAGAGTGGACAGCACCAAGTTCCTGGGAGTGCACGTCTCAAAGGACCTGTCCTGGAGCAGGAACACTGCAGCACTGGCCAAGAAGGCTCACCAGCGCCTCTACTTTCTCCGCAAGCTGAAAAGGGCTGGAGCTTCAACCCCCATCATGTGCACCTTCTACAGAGGTGCCATAGAAAGTGTCCTGACCAGCTGCATCACTGTGTGGTTTGGTGCATGTACTGCATCCTGCCGCAAGAGCCTCCAGCGCATCGTGAAAGCAGCTGAGAAGATCGTCGGCACCTCCTTGCCCTCACTGCAGGACTTACACAGCAAACGCCTCACTCGGAAAGCCCTCTGCATGGCAGGTGATCCCACACACCCACTACACAGCTGCTTCAGCCTGCTGCCATCAGGGAGGAGACTGAGGAGTCTCCAGGCTCGAACCAGCAGACTGAGAGACAGCTCTGTTCATCAGGCAGTCAGGATGCTAAACACTCTGCCTGCTCTGCCTCCCCTCCCATTTGAACTGCCTTAACACAAAAAACTTTCTCACACATTACCACTCAACACAAAGTTTTTAACACTGGACTCTGTGTCATCAAACGGGTTATTCACTAAACTCTCGGTAATGTGCTCATTCAGTTTGCACTACTTCTCATATTTGCACTAATGTTTGTATTACATTACTGCCTATTGTAACCCAGGTGTAAATTACAGCTTTTATCCTCTGGACTCTTCACTCTTTCTTCCTTTCATGCATTAACTCTCACAAGACTACTGAACAACCAATCACTGTTGAGTATCAGGGTCACATGCTCCTCTGCAGTCTAATTGTCAGGTGTATCAGCTGGAGCGGGAGAGTAGGAAGATTAGAACACATTGGGAGAAGCAGAGGAGCAGAGCTGCAGGAGCCAACTACCACAAACTGAGAAGAAGTGAAAAAGGTTGTATAAGATATAAACTGCTGACCTGGCCAGGTTGATGGCGAGCTGAAGGTCCAGGCCTAGAGCCCAAAGAAAGGATTGCACTTGAAGTGCCCGAAGACTTCTGTTCTCCTGCCAGGCTGGTAGGAGGCTCCTTGCAGCCAACTGAACAATTTTGTCCCCATTCCAATGTGACATTGTCAGCCCAGGACCTGCACTGGACCAAGCACTTTGATTAACTTGCTTGGAATCTGAACCATTCCCATCTAGGTGTGAAGGAACTGAAGGGTGTGGGTTTGTTGTTTATGGAACTGTGGGATTGTTTTAATTTCCCCTTTTTGTTTTGTTATATATGGCCATATATTTGATTTCACTAATGTAAATATGTATATATTTTCTGCACTCAAAATATAATCCACCTGCAACAGCAAACTTCCAGTCTCTGTCTGCTCCTTCCATGAGATGTACCTTATCTTCTGATAATAAAATAGCCCATTTTGACATTTTTCTTTATTTACCATTTACATTGACAAATTGCAGCATATTCATTTCCATAAATATGTTACATTAATTCTTGGCGAGCTAGCCAGGAGGGAGTGTGTACAGAGCTGGAGTTTTGCAGTTGCTATTTTGTTGCTAATATGGATGTTTTGGAGAAATATGTGGTTAAAATAACTAATGCAGTATTGATTAGATATGCAACAAACACAGAAACTGATAATGAGGTAGCTGATTTTCTGACTGGTTACGGGTCAATGGAAAAGTTTGCATATATAACTGACTCTGACTCAGATTTTCATCACTGCATAATTTTTGAGTTTGCATCATGGAGTGCACTAGAGAGGTTGCGTGAATTCTTGCCGTACTTGTATATTTGCAAAACTGAAAAAATAACTTATGAAATTGAAGAACTGTCAGTGGTTTGTTCTGAGCTAGAAACCAAAATAAAAACTCAAACTTACCTAAGTGAAATGAAAAACGTGGCTAAGCTTACAGGTCAGAATTATACAGATGTCCTTAAGAGTGTAATGTCTCTGCTGGGCCAGTCCATCACTGCCCACACGTGCGCTCCGGAGCTCATGTGTACGCAGATGTGCTGCAGGTTTCCTCAGGGCAGAAGTTTGCCGGAGCGATGCGGTGATGTAGTTAAACGACAGGCAAGCGAGTGGAACATTTGCTCGCTTGACGCTGTCGATGTGCCGCCGCCGCCCCGATAAGACCTTATTTACATTTGTCAGCGTGGAATTGATTTATGTTCTGCCCTTTACAGGAGCTCAGAGTGCAGAGGAGACGGCAGCTCCCCCAGAGGAAGCTGTGTCTGTCAAAAGTCCTATGTCCTGCTCCATCTTCAGTGAAGACTCCTTCAGTTGAAGCGGATTTGGCCATGGCTTATCCCAGTACAACATCATGGATGGCAACCAAGGGTGCTATTCATCCCAAACCAGACAATGTCACTGTAGATGATGAGGAGCTGCCACGCGTCCAACCTGACCCTACAGCCCCTTACACATCACGACCTTCAGGACCTGTGCCAGCCAGGTCTTTTCCAAATATCAACCCACCTGAAGTGCAGAGGTATGTGGTTGAGCATATCATGAAAAGCGATGATAATGCAACACACATGTCATTAAAACTTAGATCATTTTCTGGTCGAACCCCAAGACCACAACATGAAATAGACTATGAAACGTGGCGATCTGGTGTTGACCTTTTGTTAAAAGATCCTGCTGTGTCAGACCTGCAACGTTCAAGAAAAATATTTGACAGTTTACTACCGCCAGCTGCAGACATGGTTAAACATCTTCAACCAGATGCACCTCCTTTGAGTTACCTCAAAATCCTTGATTCTGCCTATGGAACAGTCCAAGATGGTGATGAACTGTATGCAAAATTTATGGAGCAATTTCAAGACGCAGGTGAAAAACCATCAGTTTATTTACAACGCCTGCAAGTGACTTTGAACCATGCTGTAAGGAGGGGTGGTGTATCGGCTGTTGATTTTGAAAAACATTTGCTGAATCAATTCTGTCGTGGTTGTTGGGATAACTCCTTAATCTCTGAGCTTCAACTTAAGCAGCGCAAGTCAAAACCACCATCTTTTGCAGAACTGTTGTTATTGTTAAGAACAGAAGAAGACAGAGAAGCTGCCAAAGCTCAGCGTATGAAACAGCACCTGGGTTCTAGTAAACCCAGAGCTAGTGTGAATGTACATCATGCTTATGCATCAGTTGAAGAAAAGAGTGCATGTGATAACCTGACTACCATCACCCAACACCTTGTCAAGCAGTTAGCTGATGTACAAAAACAGTTGGTTGCTCTTACAAATGCTCAGACTGGTCAGAAACAGTCTGTTTTGCCAAAATCTATGGATGTTGTCAAGTTCAGTCAGCCCCAGCAGACTAAGAAATGTGCATCTCAACCCTCTCACAAAAATGCTGCTTTACCACCTAAGCCAGGTTACTGCTACCAGTGTGGGGAAGACGGACATATAAAGACAAAGTGTGACAACCCTCCTAATCCTTCACTTGTTGCTGCTAAGAAGAAGCAGTTCATGGAAAAGCAGAAGAAGTGGCAGAAATTGAACTCTCACCATACCCTGTCGTTAAACTGAGCCAAGTTCTCGTTGAAGGACGAACGGGAACTGAAGAGGACCAGCACAGTCCTACTAAGCAGACTCCTATAAGATGCACCAATCTGTCTCATGTAACTCCTGAAGCTAAAGAACTGCCACGAGGGTTGATTGGTTCAAAATGCACTGGTCAAGTAACCATAGTTGGTCAGCAAGTTCAATGCCTGTTAGATACAGGATCACAAGTTACTACAATACCAGTTTCATTTTACAATCAGTTTTTTTCTAATCAACCTGTGAAACCATTAAATGAGCTGCTACAAGTAGAGGGAGCTGCAGGCCAAGCTGTCCCATACTTGGGTTACATAGAAATGTCAATCATTTTTCCAAAAGAGTTTATTGGCACAGATTTGGATGTTTGTACTCTGGCACTTGTGGTTCCAGATGTTAAAAGTGGAACTCAGTCCCACGTTTTGATCGGAATGAACACTCTTGATTCATTATATGACAAATATCTGAAAGATGAAAGTGTTAGCTTTAGACCAGCTAAGTTTGGCTACAAAGCAGTTCTCCAGTTGCTTCAGTTACGTCACCAGCAGACCCAAGAGCCCAGTGTATGCGATGTAACACTAAACAGTGAATCACCTGTTGTTGTTCCAGCAGGCCATACCATGGTTCTGGAAGGCTATGCCTGTACCAGTTTGTTGCCGGTTAGCAGTTGGGCATTGGTTGAGAAGCCATCTACTCCCTTGCCGGGAGGATTGTGTGTGAAGAATTGTTTGGTGTCATTGTCAAATCATACACCTCACAAGATCCCAGTGGTTATCACAAATGAGTCCAAGCAGAGCATAACATTGTCACCTCCTGCTATAATTGCAGAAATTACAGTATCACCCTCGCTTCTATCTGAGGTCTCCTGCTCAGGGAAACTGACAAATTTGATCTTCAGTTTGAATTTGGAAATTCTCCAATTCCTCCTGATTGGAAAGAAAGAGTTATAGTTAAACTCAAAGAAATACCAGAAGTGTTTTCTCATCATGACCTTGACTTTGGATACACTGATCGGGTGAAGCACCACATCCATCTGAGACTCCATTTAAACATCGTGCTCGCCCTATCCATCCAAATGACATTGAGGCTGTTCGCAATCATTTGCGAGATCTTCTGAAGACGGGAGTAATAAGAGAATCGGAGTCACCATTCTCTTCACCGATCGTAGTCGTTCGAAAGAAGAATGGGGATGTTCGGCTTTGTATAGATTATAGAAAGTTGAACCTCCAAACAGTAAAAGATGCTTATGCATTACCAAATTTGGAAGAGTCCTTTTCAGCTCTCACTGGTTCACGTTGGTTCAGTGTTCTTGATCTGAAGTGAATGTGGTGGTATAGGAAGGCGAATAATTACCTAAATAAATCTCAGGTGCATAGGGCTGGTTGGCGGTGGGCGTGGTGTATAACTAGCTGCCGCATTCAGTCGGACAGGTCGTCTTCGTGCTCCCGCTGAATGGCTGGTGGCCGTGGGTGTTGGCCGTGCAAGGCAACCCATCGCTGAGTGTGGTGCGGGCCGGTGTTGATTCCTTTACGGGTAGGTGTTGTCTCTCTCTCTGCACTAGAGCAATATCGAACAGAAACCCTAAATGGAGGTGTTGTTATAGGTAAAACGGCCGCGGTGCTGCGCTTCTCCGCCCCCTCATGCTGAAAGGGTGTGTGTATGTGTGTACGTGGTTGTGAAGCCGGCAGGTAAGGAAACTATTGGCCTTGTAAGCTCTATCTGTGGCAGCTATATGAAGAGTACCGGTAGTTATTAATTAACTTTCTTTAGGTCCCCTCCACCCACCTCGGGACCACTGCTGCTCTGTTTCCGGAGACTGCTGCTTTGTCTTCCGGGGTCCGCTCTGGGTTCCTGGCGATTCTGTTGGGGGAAGCTCTGCACGAGTGCTTGAAACACGGACCGTGGTGTCGTCAGCTGTTTCCCTGACCGTGGTGTCGTCAGCTGTTTCCCTTACAGCGGCGCGTGGAGTGTGACGTCAGTGCAGCCAGCTGCTTGTCGCTGGAATGTGACGCGAGTGTACCCCGGTCGAATGGTGAACTGTATATATTTATTGTAAATGTTTATGTATATGTGGGTAATTGTTTTGTGTGGAGTAGTTCAGTATCTTTGGGGTTTAAAGGGTTTTTGGGTTTGTTTATTTAGAAGTGGGGTTGGCATAGCAGCCCAATTTTAGTGAATAATTTACTGAACATTGAATGTAAGGATGTTTAAAATGTGTTTGTTTACTTATTGTTAATAAATTGTGTTAAGTTATATAGAAGTTGTCCCGGATGCTTCAATTTGTGCAAAGCAAACCTGCGGGGTGTTACAAACATAAGGCTAATAATCTCTGGGTGAAACTCCCAGGGTGGCGTTGTCTAACTTGTCATGGTTAAATCAGTTGCATGCTCTTAGCTAAGGAAGTAATGCCACATCAGGATATTATCAGATAGAAATGGAAGAAGGTGATAAGCCTAAAACTGCGTTTGTGACTCCACTTGGGTTTTGGGAATTCAACAGAATGCCCCAAGGTGTGACTAATGCACCCAGTACTTTCCAGCGCCTTATGGAGAAGTGCATGGGTGATTTGCATTTAAAAGAAGTTTTGGTCTTTTTGGATGATTTGATTATCTTCTCTGACACCCTAGAAGAGCATGAGAGTAGGTTGATCAGAGTGTTGCATCGACTCAGAGATTATGGTCTGAAATTATCACCACAGAAATGTAAATTTTTTCAAACTTCTGTGCGTTACTTAGGCCATGTAGTTTCTGAGCATGGGGTTGAAACAGATCCAGAAAAAATTAGTGCTTTAAAATCCTGGCCAGTTCCTCGAACTTTAAAAGAACTACGATCATTTTTAGGCTTTGCAGGCTATTATCGCAGGTTCATTAATGGCTATGCTGTTATTGCTAAACCTTTAAATGACCTGACAAAGGGGTACCCCCTTGCCCGCAAATGTGGCAGTAAAGTAACCATCACAATGAAAAGCCATGATGCAAAGCAACCTTTTAAGGAAAGGTGGACTACACAGTGTCAATCTGCTTTTGATACATTGATTGACAGATTAACAACAGCTCCAGCTCAGTGGACAATGGTTACTTTATTGAAGAAAAATCAGTCACAGGATATAACTAAAGCACTTGTTAAATATTTGAAAGTTACAAAATTAGCTGAAAGGATATTTTTTTTTCTTTAAATTTTTTTTTTAATTGAAAGTACATAGACTCTTGAATTACATCTCCGTCCGGTTGATGGCGGTAGTACACTGAGTTTGTAAACTGCCAGAAAACACCATCGAAGAAGAAGAAGTTTAATCCAGTTTAGTTTAGTTTAATAGTTCTTGCTGCCCTGCCAGCCTTTGTTTAGTTTTTATTGTAAATAAACACTTTAAACATTTCCTGCGCCTCCCAAGTCATCATCCTCCTTCATTTGGGGTCAACACTCCTTCCGTGCCATAACAGAATGTATCTGAAAACAGCTGGAATTACCTACAGTATACTACAATGAAAAGGAAGGACAAGCTTAAATTAGCAGAAGAAAGCAGAAAGAACGTTAGCCCAATTTGGCTGAAAGAAGCAGAAATGAGCACAAAAAAGTGAACGTTATTTGAAAAAAGCTGAAATGAGCAAAAAAACAGATAAAAAGTAGCTAAAAAGGAAGAAATAAGCTTAAGTTACAAGAAGAAAGTGGAAAGAACACAATTATGCTGAAAAAAGTTTAAAGAGTGCAACAAAAGTAGATTTAGCCAACATAAACAGCTTAACAGTAGCTGAAATAGCAGGAAAAATTCTGAAACTTGCAAAACTAAGCAGGAGCATAGCAAGCTAAAATGAACAGCAAGACGTCAGAAGAAGCACAAAAATGAACAGAATCAGAAAGGAGCAAAAAACAGCTAAAAAAACAGCTGAAATTAGCTGAACGTATCTGAAAAACAGTTTAAATTTGCAGAAAGAAGCTGAAGCAGAACAAAATATGAAAGGAGCAGTAAAAGGTTGTGAACACTTCTAAAGATCTGAAGGATGTAAAATGAGCTCAATTCATGAGGAAAAAAAAAGTAAAAAGGCTAAATGTTTGAAAAAGTTAAAGTTGCACCAATACCTAAAGTGACAGCAGGATTGTCTTGAAAGAGCCGAAAGTTTTGATTTAGCTGAAAACTGAGGGACAAGAATTCCCCTTAAAAACGTGCCTAATAGTTCAAGTAGGTTTCATTGTCATTCGCACCACATGTGGTACATGAGGTGGAACAAAACTGTGTAAACGGGGTCCCAGTTACATCCAACAATAGCAAAAATATAAAATGTAAAAATAAACAGTAAATAAGGATCTAAGCTAAAAACTAAGAATACACTAAGCACTAATAGTACAAAAACAATACGCAAAAACAATACGCAGAACAACAACAGCAGCATGAACATGAGTCTGTGTGAGCAGATGTGCACGAATGAACACAGCAGCATGATATCAGCAGCATGGATAATCACTTTGAGATTTTTATTAATGAAAAGTGCGGTATAAATTGAATTCATTATTATTATTATTATAATCAGCAGCACACATCACCAATGAAATAAACTAAAGTAACTGGAAGATGGAAGAATACAGAATACCAGTAATAAATATTAACAGGATCACAATAGTGTGAATGGTTAATAATCGGCAGAATATTGTAAGAAAACATCTCAGCCACAAGACAACCAGCAGAAACGTCTGAGGACGTGAAACTGTATCAAGAAGCGACTGATGGAACTTCCTGTGGTAAAAAAATAACAAAAGTTAAAATGAGCGACTGATTGAACAAGATTTTTAAATTTTATCAGTCAATTAAAGGTGGTCGCTGAGACGTCACGAAGCAGGCGAACGATGGAGACCTTCTCATGGAGACGTCTTTAAATGTGCTTACACACTGAGTCAAGTAAAGTATAATTAAAGTTAGCTCAGGCTGAAACTGTAAACGTGTCGGTCCGGAACAGCTGAAACTTATAACAATAATTCTTGACACTTATCGTTCTCATTATTTCTATTTTCATTCATGTTTTGGAGAAAATTCATTCCTACATCTCCACTCAAGTCTTTTCCAGGATTCAGCTGAGTGCTGAGACACTCCGGGCATTTTTAAAATGTGCATCAATTTATGAGGAAAACAACCGGATTCAAGTCTTCCAAACTGCATCGTTCACAATAAACTTTATCCTGTTTGGTTTCAAACTTTGTAATGAGTTGCTTTTAGGCACTGCGTCAATGTTTCTTAAACAGTTTGTGAAAATAATTTATCTCATTTATTTTAAAACGGATAATTATTTTACTTTATTTAAAATTATGCATCCAAAAATATTTACAAACATGGACATTTAAGCAGGTGGCATTGTGCACTGAGTAGAGCTGTTGTCACTCAGCGAGTATGTCGCAGGTTCAAATCCCGACCTGGGACCTTTCTGAGTGGAGTTTGCATGTTCTCTCTGTGCATGTGTGGGTTTTCTCCTGGTTCTCCGGCTTATCCTCACACAGACCAAAAACATGCATGTTAGACTGATGGTATCATGCCTAGGTGTCTCTGTGATGGACTGGAGACCTGTCCAGGTGTCTCTGTGATGGACTGGAGACCTGTCCAGGTGTCTCTGTGATGGACTGGAGACCTGTCCAGGTGTCTCTGTGATGGACTGGAGACCTGTCCAGGTGTCTCTGTGATGGACTGGAGACCTGTCCAGGTGTCTCTGTGATGGACTGGAGACCTGTCCAGGTGTCTCTGTGATGGACTGGAGACCTGTCCAGGTGTCTCTGTGATGGACTGGAGACCTGTCCAGGTGTCTCTTGCCTCTTGCACAGTGACTGCTGGATGTGGGCACCAGTGACCCATAAAGGCAGAAGAGGGTAAAGATAATGGACAGATGATGTTTGCATTCTTCAAATGGAATAAGGACAGTTATTGTCCCTGGAGCTTTGTCTTTTTGGGACAAGGTGCAGAATGTCTAAAGACTAAAATGATTTCTGCGCTCATATTCAGTTTTTAGCCTTTGTCCTCTGAGCTAATTAACGTGTAGCTAGTCTAATCTCATCAACTGCCCCCACAGAGCTGCTTTTTGTTTGTGTTGCCATGACGACCGCCTCCTTCTGCTGGTTCCAACAAATCGCTGCTGCCCTCTAGATAATTAAACTAATAAGGAAACACAATTCATTTATACGACAGCGCTGCTTCTAAACAGAAAACAAGGTTTAGTAAAATCTTCTAAAATAATGAGAAATATTTGACGATCATAGTAATAACAATGCGAATATTTTAATATATTGTGATGGCAAGTAATGATGTTTCAAACCTGAAATGTAAAAAAATAAAAATGTTTGTCCAGTGTTCAACCACAGAACATTTTCACTTTACAGCTGCACAAACATTTTAATCAACAGTTTGAAGTGCAGAATACTCACTTTGTTTTATTTATATATTATAATCCTGTAACAGTTCTCATGTAAAGTGCTTTGTCTGGTTATATGTGCTGGAGGTATCAAGACATGCTCTGTGCACGTGGGCAGACTAAAAGTACATAATACAGTGTTTACATTGTAATATTGCTTTCATTGTGTTCTAGCAGAATGAACTCAGGAGTTAGTAGCAGCTTCTCCCTCACGTGCACCCAGGATGGGACTCAGTCCAGCTTCAGACACTTGGTACCTCATGTCCAGACACTTGGTACCTCATGTCCAGACACTTGGTACCTCATGTCCAGACACTTGGTACCTCATGTCCAGACACTCATGTCCAGACACTTGGTACCTCATGTCCAGACACTTGGTACCTCATGTCCAGACACTTGGTACCTCATGTCCAGACACTACTGAGCTGACTGAACAACAGCAGTGAAAATATAATGGGTGTTGAAAGGCATCGTCTCATTAAAGGCACACGGCTTGTTGGTCCTGCACGTCACTGGTACTGCAGGTAGCTCTTGAGCCTGTTGGGGAGGTGAAGGTGGGACAGCAGGTGGAGTCTGTCACGGCCGACACACTTCCTGATGCACTGGCGACACAGCTGGCTCAGGAGGCGTGGTGTAGCTAGAAAGAAAAGCACATTCAAACTATTGTTTAAAGGTTTGGAACTAATCACAATTCAATCACGGATGTTCAATCTGAAGCTGAGAGCACAGGTGAGAGGCCCCTGAAGGTGAACGTCACCTTCGTAAAGCAGCAGGAAGCCCTCTGTTAGACTGCTGGGTGGAGCCACATCCACCGGCCTCTGGAACTCTGTGTTTCTGGCGTTAACGTCTGCACCAAAATCCAGCAGCAGCTTTACGACAGCTGTGCAGTCTTTCTCTGCTGCCGCGTGCAAAGGTGAATCCAGGGATCTGCCTTTCTGTACATTTGCACCTGCGCAGAGTGACGTTAGAACGTTAAATACCACATCTCTTCTCATAATCCAAAAGATCTGCTCTTCATTCTGTGACTTTGTGTTTACTGGTACCTTTCGTTTAATGTGTTTCAAACATATTCCATTAACCTTGAAATGTAATTAACTTATTAACTTTAATCAAAGGTCCTGAAGCTGTGAGCAGAAACAACCCATTTCTACACTTTAATCATCACGTTGCAGCAAAAGCTCTGCTTACGTTGGATACTGGTTTACTTAAATCATGTGGTGTTACCTTAGTTGGTCATACGGTTTTGCACATTATGTCTATATATTTCTTTCAGAGGATTTAAATATTTGATAAACACATTTTTCTTCTTTAGTAGTTTTATGTGTCTGCTCACGTTGATTTGCCTGTACTGTCTGGAAAATGTCTCAGAATTTAATAGAACATTTTGGAAAGTACCGGTAGTTGTTGTAAAGATATGTCAATACCAGTTTTAGCCACTAGGTGTCAGTATAGTTCTTGCTCACATACTGAAGTTAGGATATACATAGGTAGAAGAAGAAATGGTTAACGCAGGCGTCGCAAACAAAATGAAGTGGTGTTGAATGCAGAAGCGAGCGGCCTTCTTCTTGTCCTCAGTGGAAGACAACAGTCGTTGCGTTGACTTCTACAACTGAAGAACTTTGGAGTCAATCTAAATCATGATTGCTTCCACCTCTAAACGATCATAGAAAACACCAAAGAGGTTATAACTCAGCCAGTTTAGCAGATTTTGAGCTTGTAATTGGTGCTGGGTGCACCCCTTTAATAAATGTGGTACCTTTAATTCTTTGTGTTTATCATGTACTGTGTGTTCATGCTCCTGTAGGACCGTGGCTGTCTGCATGAAGACGTACTGCGAGCTCACCTTCCCTCAGGAGCTTCCTGGCACACTCCAGCTCTTGGCAGACGCAGGCGGTGTAGAGCGCCGTGCCCAGGTGAGGAATGTCCGTGTCCACATCGGCCCCCCAAGTCACCAGAGCCTCCACGCAACCGTAATGACCTGCAAGTAATGGGGCATGGAGACAGTAATCAGCAAGTGACGATGTGAGATCATTCTTCAAGCTGTCCGCTCAGGTCGTGTTAGGATTTATTTTTAAAGCTGTTCTTCACACTGCTGCTTTGGTAAAAAGGACATTGCAGCAAAGGAAGATGCAAATAAAAGTCCAAACACCGGTTCCAACATGAGTGAAGATGAGGGAAATTATTGAAAACCATCAACAGAAGGAGGTTAACCCCAATGCTGTTCATCGAGGAAAAGCTCCCTCCAGAACTTTTGACCTCCTAAAGACGGTTGTGACCCTCCAACGTTGGCTAAATCTACATCACTTTGTCACATTTTACCTTTGCTGGTCGCCACGTGTATCGGTGAAGGTTGGTATACAAGGCTCTGAGGTTTTGCTCCATTTTCCAAAAGAATTTCAGTGCACGCCACACCGCCCACTGTACAGGCACTGAACAGAGGGGTGACTCCATCAATTGTAGATGCGTTGACCTGTAAAAACACTTTTGTCTTTATTGTTATTTTTAGCCGTGGTTTAACTGTGCAAGTTGACTAATAGCAACAGCCAGAGGCAACAGCTGATCTCTGCACTTGTCTGTAGACGAAGAGTACCGTCATGCTCATTTGTTGGAGTTTCCCGTCCATGACATACGCCCTCTGCTGAGCGGCAACATTAAAGAGTCTTCAGGCCACTGCGTGACTTACATTAGCTCCTGCATCGATGAGAGCTCTAGCACAGGCAACATGGTCTGCAAGACAAGCCTCGTGAAGGGGTGTCACGTGGTCTATGGTCTGAACATTCACACTGTGACCCTGGAAACAAAACCCAGCAGCTGCAAACATTTAATGGGAAAAAAAAAACATAATAAAAAGTGTCAAGCAACAGACAAGCTCTGTCACTCTCTGCTGCTTTAATAATAATAATAATAATGTCCTTTTCTGTCATCTGTGTATGTTTCCCATACACAGACGAAATTTGTCTCTGCATTTAACCCAACCACCACCAGGTGGTGCAGTGAGCAGCCATAGAAAGCGCCCGGGGAGCTGGAGAATTAGGTGTGCACTCATAGACACCCCAAGGTGTGTAGCGGCCGGGGCGCGAACCCGCGTCCTTCGGGTCCCAAGTCGGAAGCCCTGCCACTACACCATCTTGGCCCCTTAAGTAGAACTATTCATTTTGTGATGTAGTTTGTATTACAGTTAGAAAAATTAAGTAGAATTATTCATTTTGTGATGTAGTTTGTGTATTACAGTTAGAAAATTAAGTAGAATTATTCATTTTGTGATGTAGTTTGTGTATTACAGTTAGATAAATTAAGTAGAATTATTCATTTTGTGATGTAGTTTGTGTATTACAGTTAGTAAAATTAAGTAGAACTATTCATTTTGTGATGTAGTTTGTGTATTACAGTTAGAAAAATTAAGTAGAATTATTCATTTTGTGATGTAGTTTGTGTATTACAGTTAGAAAATTAAGTAGAATTATTCATTTTGTGATGTAGTTTGTGTATTACAGTTAGAAAATTAAGTAGAATTATTCATTTTGTGATGTAGTTTGTGTATTACAGTTAGATAAATTAAGTAGAATTATTCATTTTGTGATGTAGTTTGTGTATTACAGTTAGTAAAATTAAGTAGAACTATTCATTTTGTGATGTAGTTTGTATATTACAGTTAGAAAAATTAAGTAGAATTATTCATTTTGTGATGTAGTTTGTGTATTACAGTTAGAAAAATTAAGTAGAATTATTCATTTTGTGATGTAGTTTGTGTATTACAGTTAGAAAAATTAAGTAGAATTATTCATTTTGTGATGTAGTTTGTGTATTACAGTTAGAAAAATTAAGTAGAATTATTCATTTTG
>JBBPBX010026617.1:10735-20781 GCA_038048925.1 Garcialebias charrua | reverse complement strand
ATAAACGATAATACAAAATATAAGTCAAAGTCAAGTCAAAGTCAACTTTATTGTCAGAACTGCAATATGTACAGGACATACACAGAATTGAAATTGCGTTTCTCTCAGTCCCTCGGTGCAACAGTAACTATTTAAACATTGAAACACTGAAACATATAATAATAGACATAAGCATAAAATAGTAAAACTGTAACACTGTCCTGAGTTTTTGCATAATGGTATAAGAGTATGAAAATTTACACCAACTCTAAAACTAAAACACTAAACATTTAATGAACATAATACTGTCCTGAGTTTTTGCATACTAGTATAAAAAGTATAAAAAGTATAACTATAAAATAAACTAAAGGTTCTAGCATTGACATTTGCAAAGTGGCAAAGCAGCATATGAGTTAATGTACACAGTATATGTATGAGGTAGTTGATGTTGTTATAGAGGCAAAAGTGGCATATGCAGTAAGGCACATTGGGCATCCTTAAATAAGGCTGGTCAGAGAATACTGTATATTAATATACTGTACCCCAAAGAGCTGAACAGCTTCAAATAACTAAACAGTTGGCTAAAAGTAGCAACAGACTGACTAAAACACAACAGTCGCTAAATGCTAGAGGCTCAGTGTTTACAGATGTTGCCTCTCAGCGAGAATCAGAATCAGTTTTATTATAATTGCACCAAGATACAACAAGAACATGTCTGTACAGTCTTCGAAAGATGGACGGAGTGCACGAAGCTGCTGCTATAAGTGCAGCCCTCTTACCCGTTTCAGAATACAGGTAGTCCCCGGGTTACGATGGTCTCGATTTACGACGTTTCGACTTTACGAACGCCCTCCCATTGAAAAACTTTGTTCGAGTTACGCGGTTTATGCGCCTTTACACCAGAAAATATGGCACCGAAACTCAGCGGAAATTTACAGGAGGGAGAGGGAGCTTGACGCACTTAGTGGAGCAGGAGACCTCATTGTTTCTAACTGGAGCAGAGGGGCTAATATGCTAACAGACCTCACTGTAAAACTCTGGACCGCGCGCAGAGACCTTATTGTTTGGAGCTGAGGTTTACGAGGAAGAGAGGCTACAGCTGAGCAACGAGCTAACATGCTAACAGACGTTGCTGTGAACGCTGTGGATTGCGTGAAGCTGCAGGACCAGCTCCCAGTACGAAATTTTTTTCCCTTCATTATGGCTCCGAATGTATGTGTTTTTTGATAATTATGTAGGGTAATGTGTTAGGCTAGAGGCTAAATACAGTACTGTACGTACGAGGTGCCGTTTGGACGTATTTGGACGTATTTTTCGACTTACGTCGATTTTTGTGTTACGAACGGGCGGAGGAACGGAACTCGTTCTTAAGTCGGGTACCACCTGTATATATATTTTTTGATAGAAAAAGGGACAAAGCCATGAGGAGTAGTGGCACTACAAAAAAGATCTCTTCACACCTTGTCCTAACAGGACACGATTTAAGACGTCAAAAACTCTGCCAGAAGCATATTTATGAACATGTTACATATGCATTTATGATGAGGTGGTCCATGAAGCACTAACAGATAGTCCATTGTCCTGATAAGATGATGGTCAGCCAGCACAGTTCTGATAAGCCTCCACAGACGGGGCGGGGGTGCGATAGACGAAGCTTTTCCTTAGTTTAGACATTTCTCAGGAGAAATTGATGTCAGCCTGTTCGAGACCAACAGAGGAGTCCCATTCAGATAAGCCACAATTGTTGATTTATTCAGGGACTTTTTTTATTGTCAGTCTTAAGTCTTACTGCCACTTCCAAGGTCCGAAATGTCCAAATGAGGGTGCATTCTACTGGTCCGTGCTTACGAGCCTCTTCAAGGTCGTTTCATGCTGATGAGTCCCAAAGCCGCTGGTGGTCTGTGATTCAAATCACTCCATCTTATGGTTTAGCTCGTAAATCAGCTGATTTTGAGTCCTCAAAGCACGAACCAGACCTCCACATAGGCAGCAGCCTGATGAGAAATTAGCTGCCACCGTCTTCTTTGTATGTTAATAAACCAGGATCCAGACTATTCCAAAACCTGGAAACCTGTTATCATAACTCCAGTTATATGCAATTTCAGCGTCCTCGATCGACAGCAGAAGTAGACACATCACCCCCAGAGGTTTATCCAGCTGCATGCGTCTCATCCGAGCAGATGATGTTCTCCAGCGCCGTCGCTTTATTGAAAACATTTTGTAATTTGTATTGAAAGTCCAGTTGGTCAGATCCAAAACAGCAGTTTCCATATCGGAAGATGTGTAAAAATAGGAGCTGCTCCGATACACAGACAAAGAGCAAAAAAAGCAGGAAAAGAACAGGGAGACAGCTAGTGAGAAATAAAAGAAGGTTGCCGGTTCAAATCCGGGCCTCCTTTCTGGGTGTTTGCATATTCTCTCCATGTGTGGGTTTTCTCCCACAGATCAAAAACATGCATGTTAGGCTGATTGATAACTCTAAATTGTCTCTAGGTTAGAGAGAGTGGATGGTTGTTTGTCTTGTTGTCTCCATGTGTCCCTGTGATGGACTGGACACCTGTCCAGGTGTCCCCCACCTCTCACACAGTGACTGCTGGATATGGACACCAGTGACCCCCATAACCCGAAAATAAAGAAGTGGGTAAAGATGGATGGATGTTAGCATTAGCAGTGCTTTTATTACAATTGATGTATCATTAGCCAGAAATATTAGTAGTACTAGAATTATGATTAGTAATGCCAGTATTACCAGTACAGTAGTAGTATTATCAGGCTGTATTAGCAGTAACAGTATTAACAGTAGTCTGATTTTTTTAAACCATTGTTGAAATAATTTTAATGTATTTTACTTTGGACCATTTTGGCAGCAAAGTTAAACATTTTGAAACGTCTAAAGGTTAAAGACAGACTGCGGAATAATCATCTGAGTTTTTCTGTGATTTGATGTAGTTCTTTAATCTTTTCATGTTTTTTGTACTTTGCTTTCTGTTGTTTTCTGGTTCAGTTCAGATCTTTTGTGTTTTTCTGTATTTGACCGTTAGGTCTTATTTCGTTTCTTGTTCCAGTTCATCTCCGTCAGCCTCAGCGTTTGTTCAGTCTTCCTCCCTCACCTGTTCCCCATCAACAATCAGCCCAGGTGTTCCCACTTTCCTCTCCTTCAGCCTGCAGTCACCAGGTTGGTCCTCGCGCTCCCCTGAGTGTTCTCAGCAGTTAGGTTTGGCCAACATGTTGTTTGTTTGGTTAAATAAATGTTTTGCTTTTACTCGAGCTCCTCCTCGTCTGTACATCTGCTCCGGTCCTCCACCAGCAGCGACGTACAGAAGTCAGAATAATAATAAAGGGAAACAGGATCACTACAGTGTGAATGCTGTACAGGTAGTCTCCGACACGAGCAAGTTCTGTTCCTACGACTATCTCGTAAGACGAAAATCTCGTACGTCGGAACACGAAACACGTGTTCTCGTAAGTCCGGATTTTCGGTCGTAAGTCGGAAAATTTATGCTAGCGCTACTACGAACACTCGTTTTTCAACACAAACGTTCATACTAGTTCATAAACATGCTCAGAAACTCGTTTACAAACGGTTAGCTAACACACTTTCATCTAAAAACACATAAAAGTGCTGTATTTTTTGTATGTTCTTTACAAATTTACTGTTCGTTAGTGAGCTCGTAAGTCCGGAACCTCGTAAGTAAGAGCGCTCGTAAGTCGGGGACCCCCTGTATTAGCATTTACACAATTATTAATGGAGCGTAAAAAAATTAAGAAATTACCGGAGAGAAGCAAAACGTGAGGAGGAGAAGCTGATGGATGATAAAAATTAAACAAGAGATTAAAAATTCAGAGAGAACAGATTAACCACAACTGCGCTGCAGTCTGACACATTTTATTACAATGTCCGACTTCTGAATATTCGCAGCTCCTCACTTACATTATCTCACGTAACCCAATAACTGCGGCGAAGCAGGAGCGCCGGAGGGAGAAGTGAGGAGGAGGCGTCCGTCAGAGCTTCCAGCAGAACCAATTACTTAAACGCTGGGCCATGTTTCAGGCTCCTGCTGACCAAGCAGGCAAGAAACAGTCGATCAGTCAAATCCTCCAGAGTCCGTCTGGTGCAGTCGATCAGGCTTTTTTTAATACACCTCTGCAAAATGCACTTCCCCTTCTTCTAATTCATCACGTTAGCTCATTTCTTTAATGCTGTTTTAAAGTAGCTTTGAGCTGATTCACATCTATGTTTCATTTGTTCCTTCGTGCACGGCTGCACCTTGATGGACAGGTGTTGGTGCAGATGTTGACAGTTGTTTTTAAAATATGAGATAAAGCTCAAGTGAATCTGCTGCCGTGGTGTTAGGAAGGTTCGAGTCCCCAAACACCCATCGTTGTTCGCCCCCCGATAGGATCCTGCGCTAAATTGGTTCTGGGTGAGTTACTGTGCTCGGGTCAATAACGCCCAGAGCTTTTCCAGCTTTCTGAGTGATCTGTGTTTCAGGCTGCCCGGGAGACTGAGCTGTAATGTCAGGGGTGATTTAGAGCCTTCAAACTTTCTCTACCGCAGAAGATCTGACCGCAGAGCCTTGACTGACCGGGTATGATGTCGCTCAGGTTTATATCCAATAAACAGCCACTCAGCTACAAATCAGTTACTCAGACTACAAGCATGTCTTAAAGACATAAAAACATGGATGACCCTTAATTTTCTCCTTTTGAACACAGACAACACAGAGGTTTTGGTTTTTGGACCTGAGCACCTTAGGAAAAACATTTCTGTGTTTCTCCCTCCTTAAAGGGGCCGAGATGGTGTAGAGGCAGGGCAGCCGGCTCAGGATCAGAAGGTCTCGGGTTCCATCCCCGGTAACGGCATACCTCGTTGTGTCCCTGGGCAAGAGTTGCTCCCGGTAGGACAGGCAGCGCCTTGCAAGGCAGTCTACCGCTACCGGTTTATGAATGTGTGTATGAATGAGTGGATGGTTGGTACTGTGAAGCGCTTTGGGGCCCCTGAAAGGGGGCTGGAAAGCGCTATACAAGTAGTCCCCGACTTACGAGCGAGTTCCCTTCCTACGACTGTCTCGTAACACGAAATCTCGTACGTCGGAACCTGAAACACGTGTTCTCGTAAGTCCGGATTTTCGGTCGTAAGTCGGAAAATTTAAGCTAGCGCTACTACGAACACTCGTTTTTCATCACAAATGTTCATATAGTTCACAAACGTGCTCAGAAACTTGTTTCCAAACGGTTAGCTAACACACTTTCATCTAAAAACACATAAAAGTGCTGTATTTTTTATATGTTCGTTACAAATTTACTGCTCGTTCGCCAGCTCGTAAGTCAGGGACCACCTGTATAAGTAAGCTCCATTTACCATTTACCATTTTAAATGTCATTAATCTGCCTCCAGCTCTAATGTTAAAAATATTGGTGTTATTTTTGATCAGGAGATGTTTTTTTTAATCCCCCACATTAAAATGTTACTAGAACCTCCTTCTTCCACCTGCGTAATATCACTAAATATAGAAACATCTAAAGATGATGCAGAAAAACTGGTTCATGCATTTGTCACGTCTAGACTGGACTATTGCAATGGTTGTTTACCAGGGTGTTCAAATAATTCTTTAAAAAGTCTTCAGTTGATCCAAAATGCTGCTGCCAGAGTCTTAACTGGAGTTTCTGGGAAAGATCATATCTCTCCAGTTTTGGCTTCTCTCCACTGGCTCCCTGTCAAATCCATAACAGAATTCAAAATCCTGCTTCTCACGTACAAAGCTCTCAACAACCTAGCTCCATCTTATATTACAGATCTTATTGTTCCATATTTTCCTAACAGAGCACTTTGCTCTCAGACTGCAGGTTTACTCATGGTTCCTAGAGTTTCCAAAAGCAGAATGGGAGGAAGACCTTCCAGTTCTCAGGCTCCTTTCTTGTGGAACCAACTTCCAGTTTATGTCCATGAGGCTGACACATTGTCCAGTTTTAAGTCTTTCCTTTAAGATTAATCCCATAGTTAGGGTCGGCTTGTTATGCTGCCTTAAGCTTAGACTACTGGATGACAAATTGATCTAATTTCCTTAAATGAGTTGTTAAAACTGAATAGTTTTCATTTGATACATTTTCAACAAGTGATTCTTGACCTGCCATTGTGTATCTGTTCCTCTCAAACCCAGCAGATGGTCGCTTGTCCTGAGCCTGGTTCCGCTAAAAGTTTCTTCCGCATGAGGAAGTTTTTCCTTTCCACTGTCGCCTTCATGCTTGCTCAAGATGAGAGTTCTGTGATGGAGTTAAATTCAAAGCAGCCTGCTCCTCAGATAAATAATGTTCAATTATTATTTGTATATGTGAATGTGTCTGTTCAGTTCCTGAGACGACTTCTGTTGTGACTTGGTGCTTTATAACTGAACTGAACTGTATTAAACGGGTAAAGCAACACTGTGGTGCTCTGAGGAGGAGCAGATGGATGACAGAGTTCAGATGGAGCGAGACCTAACGGACTCACGGGTTCTGAACAGTGGAGGGAAGGTGGCCTTGACTCGTCCATTTCTGGAATCTGTGGCAGAGTGTGGTGTGTTAATTCACTTCATGTTCATTGCTATGTGCTGTTGCCTTCGAGGCCACATCGAGGTGTCACACCAGTTACACTGTAACCAACAAGATGGAGGAAAGACCCAAGTCGCGTCGAAGTGAGTCGTGATGAGAAAATGGCTCCACTTCAGCTACAAGCTGTGGAGCAGCCACAGAACATTTTACAGCCGTGCACCAGAGACCGTTAAACTGATGTCTCAATATTGGATTTCCTGCCTGGCACAGGGCTGTAGAAGTCAAGATATTTATTTATTTTGCTCTTGCTGTCGATGCTCAGTCACATTTAGTCTGTTTGAAAGAATTATTCTGATAAAACAGGACGGAGATGGTTTTATGGATGCAGCTCCATTCGTAAGGACTTCACCTCTGGTTGTGTGTGGTGCTCATTGATTCAGCTCGGTGTCTGAAGCCTGCAGACATTGTGAGCAACACCTAAAACAACGGTCTGAGCCCAGAACTGTGAGCCACACGCACACTCAAAGACGTGAGTCGTTGACCTTTGGCTTAAAGCTGAAATAAAGTTTGTCTCCAAAGTGGACCGTCCACAGCTGGAGTGGGAGAACAAATGACTGAAACACATCAACTCAGGAAACCCAGGTTCCTTTTTGTTGAAACGTTTCGTCTTTTGGATGAAAAATGAAATGTTGCCACAAGAAGAAACCGTCCAGAGGACCTGACTTAACTTTATGTTAGATTGAATGTGCTCCATTTCTATTTTTTATTTTTCTATTGTTTTTTATTCTGCATATCTGTGGTCGGGTCGCAGAGCCAACAGGACCAGGAGAGAAACCCAGAGACACCCTCCACCTCCTCCTGGAGATAACCCCAAAGGGTTCCCAGGTCCTGGGCCCTGGATGGATTTTAAATCCTTCCAGAGAGTTCCAGGTCTTCTCCAGAGCCTCCTCCCTGTTGGATTCTTCTTTTGGCTTTTCCCTCTTCAGGAGTCTCCACAGCGAGTCCTCCTCTGTCCTCACTCCAACTACCTCCATGTCCTCTCTAACTGCATCCATATATCTCTTCTTTCTTTTTCCTGGCAGCTGCATTTCTAACATCCTTCTACCAATATACCCACTGTCCCTCCTCTGGACATGTCCAAACCACTGTCCCTCCTCTGGACATGTCCAAACCATCTCAGTCTGGCCTCCCTAACTTTATCTCCCAGTTGTTCAACATGTGCTGTACCTCTGATGATCTCATTCCTGATCTTATCCATCCTTGTCACTCCTAAGGAGAACCTCAGCATCTTCATTTCTGCTACTTCCAGTTCTGTCTCCTGTCTTTTTGTCCATGTCTCTGTCTCCAGACCATACAACATAGCTGGTCTCACCACTGTCTTGTAAACTTTTCCTTTGACCTTTGCTGACACCTTTTTGTCACAAATCACTCCTGAAACTTTTCTCCATCCACTCCATCCTGCCTGGACTCTCTTTTTCACCTCTTTACCACATTCCCCATTTTCCTGGACAGTGGACCCCAAGTACTTGAAGTCCTGCACCTTTGTGACCTCTGCTCCTTGTAGCCTCACTGTTCCACCTCCTCCCTCTCATTCACACACATGTACTCTGTCTTACTACGACTGACTTTCATTCCTCTTCTTGCAGTAGAAGAGGAAGAAGATAATTGACAATATCATCAAAACAAGGTCAGATTTTACTCTAATAATAAACCTCGGGTCAATAAAGAAATCAAGTATCTTCTAAACCAAAAGAAAGCAGGTTTTATAGGACATATACAAAAAGTGAAGGAACTAGAGAAGGAAATCATTTGTATAATTAAGAAAGATAAAATAGATTATAAAGCTAAGGTTGAGACAGAACTGAGTAATGGAAATGCAAGAGATGCCTGGAGGGGACCAGGCACAATAATGGGGAGGAAACAATAAGATTCCCTTCAGCACACGGACCCTTTTGGTCTTAGAAAGAAACTAAATGTCCATTATTCAAGACTTGACCTACCTGATTTCAGTAATGAGATTGAATCTTTCTGTGCAGCCCTGACACCAACTCCTGGGGAACTGCAGGTGAAGAAGGTCATTTCAATTTTTTCAGATAATCCATCCTCATAAGGTGGCTGGGCCAGGTGGGTGTTAAAAGAATGTGGTCCTGTGTTCAAAGAGATATACGAGTTGTTCCTTAATACTGGCTTTGTTCCACAAGCATGTAAAACATCAACTATTGTCCCGGTTCCCAAACCAACACATGCAAAGGCTCTGAATGATTTTAGACCAACCACCCTCACATCTGTATTATGCAAATGTATGGAGCTCCTGGTGATCAGGGAACTAATGCATTTTACAGCTGAGCATCTGGACCTCATGCAGTTTCTAACCGAGGGGTAGAAGATGCCACTCTCCCTCCTCAACAAGGCCCATAACCATTTAGACAATCCGAAGACACATGTTGGTATATTATTCATGGACCTTTCATCAGCTTTTAATACGGTCCAGCTACATAACTTTTTAAAACGCTTACGTGATCTAAATGTCAGCAGCCATCTTGTGTTGTCGATTAGAAAGGTTTAAAGGGGAAGACTCCAATGAGTCTGTGTTAATAACACTCTATCTACTGCAGGGGTTTGAACACTGGTGTTCCACAGGGATGTGTGCTATTACCACTTTTATTCTCTTAGATACATAAATGAGTTGCAACATAACAACAAAGACTTCACATGACAGACAGACCACAGTCCGTGAAGATCCACAACTTCTCCTCCTCCACCATCACCCTCAGCACTGGCTCTCCTCAGGGATGTGTGCTGAGCCCTCTTCTGTTCACTCTGCTCACATATGATTGTATAGCCACACATCCAGGCTGTCATATTGTTAAGTTTGCAGATGATACAGCTGTGGTGGGATGCATCACAGATAATGATGAATCCAGCTACAGACAGGAGGTGGAACATCTGGAGAGCTGGTGCAAAGAGAACAACCTTCACATGAATGTGAAGAAGACGAAGGAGATGATTGTGGACTTCAGAAGGAACAAACACACCCACACCCCACTGTATATAGGTGGATCTGCGGTGGAGGTGGTCTCCAGCTACAAATACCTGGGTGTACACATGAATGATAACCTCAGCTGGAGCAATAACACCACCAGCCTGATCAAGAAAGGTCATCAGAGACTCTACTTCCTCAGACGGCTGAGACGAGCCGGTCTGAGAAGCCCAGTCCTCACCTCGTTCTACAGGTGTGCAGTGGAGAGCGTCCTGTGCTCCAGCATCAACGTGTGGCATGGAGGCTGCACAGTTGCAGAGAGAAAAGCTCTACAGAGAGTGGTGAAGGCTGCACAGAAGTCTGTGGGAGTCAGTCTCCCCACCATCACAGACATTTACACCTCCAGATGCAGAAAAAGAGCCACCTGCATCATGAAAGACCTCACTCACCCAGCACACTCACTCTTTGCACCACTCCCCTCGGGACGGAGGTTGAGGAGCATCAAATGTAGAACCACTAGACTGAGGAACAGCTTCTACCCTGAGGCTGTCGACTC
>JBBPBX010026617.1:0-10069 GCA_038048925.1 Garcialebias charrua | reverse complement strand
AATTCAGAGACGAGCTGTTAAAGGCTCTGGGTGGTAAGAAGGAGCTTCCAAGTGACTGGGCTACTACAGCAACAGTAATTAGAGAGACAGGTAGGAAGGTACTTGGTGTGTCATCTGGACAGAGAATGGAAGATAAGGAAACCTGGTGGTGGAATAGTGAAGTGCAGTACGCCATTCAAAGAAAGAGATTAGCCAAGAAAAAATATCACAGTGAGAGGACTGAAGAGAGGAGACAGGAATATAAGGAGATGGGGCATAGAGCAAAGAGGGAAGTAGCTAAGGCAAAGCAGAGGGCGTACAATGAGTTGTATGGGAGACTGGACACTAAAGATGGCGAGAAGGACTTGTACCGATTGGCAAGACAGAGGGATCAGGCTGGAAAGGATTGTGCGGTTGGCATCGTGCGGTTGGCACAAAAGCCCTGAACGGTATTGAGCAAAAACACAGATTTATGAAATATTAAATTATTAAAAATTACAAAATGCATAAAAATGATAAATAAAAGGCTGTGCCTCATAGGCCTGGTCTTGGTGAGTAGTTTGACATAAGTTTTGTGTGGATGGCTCAAAAGCCCTGAACGCTATTGAGCAAAAACAGTGATTTCTGAATTAATTAATTGTTAAAAATCACAAAATGCATAAAAATGATCAATAAAAAGCTGTGTCTCATAGGCCTGGTCTTGGTGAGTAGTTTGACGTAAGTTTTGTGTGGATGGCTCAAAAGCCCTGAACGGTATTGAGCAAAAACAGTTATTTCTGAATTAATTAATTGTTAAAAATCACAAAATGCATAAAAATGATAAATAAAAAGCTGTACCTCATAGGCCTGGTCTTGCTGAGTAGTTTGACTTAAGTATCGTGCGGTTGGCAAAAAAGCCCTGAACGGTATTGAGCAAAAACACAGATTTATGAAATATTAAATTATTAAAAATGACAAAATGCATAAAAATGATAAATAAAAGGCTGTGCCTCATAGGCCTGGTCTTGGTGAGTAGTTTGACGTAAGTTTTGTGCAGTTGGCACAAAAGCCCTGAACGGTATTGAGCAAAAACACAGATTTATGAAATATTAAATTATCAAAAATTACAAAATGCATAAAAATGATCAATAAAAAGCTGTGCCTCATAGGCCTGGTCTTGGTGAGTAGTTTGATATAAGTTTTGTGCGGTTGGCACAAAAGCCCTGAACGGTATTGAGCAAAAACACAGATTTATGAAATATTAAATTATCAAAAATTACACAATGCATAAAAATGATAAATAAAAGGCTGTGCCTCATAGGCCTGGTCTTGGTGAGTAGTTTGATATAAGTTTTGTGCGGTTGGCACAAACGCCCTGAACGGTATTGAGCAAAAACACAGATTTATGAAATATTAAATTATCAAAAATTACAAAATGCATAAAAATGATAAATAAAAGGCTGTGCCTCATAGGCCTGGTCTTGGTGAGTAGTTTGACGTAAGTTTTGTGCGGTTGGCACAAAAGCCCTGAACGCTATTGAGCAAAAACTGTGATTTATGAAATATTAAATTATCAAAAATTACACAATGCATAAAAATGATAAATAAAAGGCTGTGCCTCATAGGCCTGGTCTTGGTGAGTAGTTTGACATAAGTTTTGTGCGGTTGGCACAAAAGCCCTGAACGGTATTGAGCAAAAACACAGATTTATGAAATATTAAATTATCAAAAATTACACAATGCATAAAAATGATAAATAAAAGGCTGTGCCTCATAGGCCTGGTCTTGGTGAGTAGTTTGATATAAGTTTTGTGCGGTTGGCACAAACGCCCTGAACGGTATTGAGCAAAAACACAGATTTATGAAATATTAAATTATCAAAAATTACAAAATGCATAAAAATGATATATAAAAGGCTGTGCCTCATAGGCCTGGTCTTGGTGAGTAGTTTGACTTAAGTATCGTGCGGTTGGCACAAAAGCCCTGAACGGTATTGAGCAAAAACACAGATTTATGAAATATTAAATTATCAAAAATTACAAAATGCATAAAAATGATCAATAAAAAGCTGTGCCTCATAGGCCTGGTCTTGGTGAGTAGTTTGATATAAGTTTTGTGCGGTTGGCACAAAAGCCCTGAACGGTATTGAGCAAAAACACAGATTTATGAAATATTAAATTATCAAAAATTACACAATGCATAAAAATGATAAATAAAAGGCTGTGCCTCATAGGCCTGGTCTTGGTGAGTAGTTTGATATAAGTTTTGTGCGGTTGGCACAAACGCCCTGAACGGTATTGAGCAAAAACACAGATTTATGAAATATTAAATTATCAAAAATTACAAAATGCATAAAAATGATAAATAAAAGGCTGTGCCTCATAGGCCTGGTCTTGGTGAGTAGTTTGACATAAGTTTTGTGCGGTTGGCACAAAAGCCCTGAACGGTATTGAGCAAAAACTGTGATTTGTGAAATATTAAATTATCAAAAATTACACAATGCATAAAAATGATAAATAAAAGGCTGTGCCTCATAGGCCTGGTCTTGGTGAGTAGTTTGATATAAGTTTTGTGCGGTTGGCACAAACGCCCTGAACGGTATTGAGCAAAAACACAGATTTATGAAATATTAAATTATCAAAAATTACACAATGCATAAAAATGATAAATAAAAGGCTGTGCCTCATAGGCCTGGTCTTGGTGAGTAGTTTGATATAAGTTTTGTGCGGTTGGCACAAAAGCCCTGAACGGTATTGAGCAAAAACACAGATTTATGAAATATTAAATTATCAAAAATTACAAAATGCATAAAAATTATAAATAAAAGGCTGTGCCTCATAGGCCTGGTCTTGGTGAGTAGTTTGACTTAAGTATCATGCGGTTGGCACAAAAGCCCTGAACGGTATTGAGCAAAAACACAGATTTATGAAATATTAAATTATCAAAAATTACAAAATGCATAAAAATGATAAATAAAAAAATGTGCCTCATAGGCCTGGTTTTGGTGAGTAGTTTGACATAAGTTTTGTGCGGTTGGCACAAAAGCCCTGAACGGTATTGAGCAAAAACACAGATTTATGAAATATTAAATTATCAAAAATTACAAAATGCATAAAAATGATAAATAAAAGGCTGTGCCTCATAGGCCTGGTCTTGGTGAGTAGTTTGACGTAAGTTTTGTGCGGTTGGCACAAAAGCCCTGAACGCTATTGAGCAAAAACTGTGATTTATGAAATATTAAATTATCAAAAATTACACAATGCATAAAAATGATAAATAAAAGGCTGTGCCTCATAGGCCTGGTCTTGGAGAGTAGTTTTATGTAAGTTGTGTGCGGTTGGCTCAAAAGACCTGAACGGTATTGAGCAAAAACAGTGATTTCTGAATTAATTAATTGTTAAAAATTACAAAATGCATAAAAATTGAGAAATAAACAGCTGTGTCTCGCAGAACTGGTCTTGGAGATTAGTCTGATGCAATTTTGTGTGGGTGGGTCAATTGTCTAAAATATATTATTTTTTGTTTCTGAAGAGTGAATGCGGTCGAAAATTTGTTGACTGTCCCTAAGCGAACCATGACGTCTCTGAGAAGGGGCAGACCAAGAGTGGCTGCCCGAAATCAGACTCCATGAAGCGGACTGACGAGAGCAACGCACCCCTGCAGCCACGGAGCTCGAATATCCAACTTCCAACGTAAAACTAACTTTACCGCAGTTACACGTGCTCCCACTTCTACTTCTTCTATAGAGTTTATTGGCGGTTGGCGAACTCATATTATAATAATAATAATAATAATCATTTTATTTAAAAGCGCCTTTCATGACACCCAAGGACACTTAACAAACCAACACAGTGAATACAGAGCAAACATTATCAGCGACAAATTGAAATATAAAATACATAAAGGATATAAAATGGAAGATAAAAATACATTTAGTAAAGTTAATGATAAGCTAGTCTAAAGAGATGTGTTTTCAGGGCAGTCTTGAACAGAGAAAGGGAGGTGGTGTTTCGAAGGTCGGGCGGTAGAGCGTTCCAGAGGTGAGGGGCAGAGCAGGTGAAGGCCCTGCTCCCCATGGTGGAGAGGCGGGCAGAGGGTACATGGAGTTGTAGTGAAGAGGAGGACCTGAGAGAGCGTGATGGGATGGAGATTTGTAGGAGGTCAGATAGATAAGGAGGGGCAAGGTTGTGGATAGCTTTGAACGTGAGGAGTAGAATTTTGAAGATGATGCGTGATTTAACCGGGAGCCAGTGGAGCTGCTGCAGGACAGGAGTGATGTGATCATAGTAGGAGGTTTGAGTGATGACACGGGCAGCTGAGTTCTGGACCATCTGTAACTTGTGGAGAGATTTGTTGGGGAGGCCGTAGAGAAGGGAGTTGCAGTAGTCAATACGGGAAGTCACAAGACTGTGCACCAGGATGGCTGTGGAGCGGGGTGTGAGAGAAGGACGGAGACGGTTAATATTACGGAGGTGGAAATAGGCAGACCGAGTAATATTGTTGATGTGTGAAGTGAAGGAGAGAGTGGTGTCGAGGATGACACCGAGGCTCTTGACCTGAGGGGAGGGGGATAGCAGAGAGTTGTTAAGGGGGACGAGAAGATGTTCTGATTTTGAAATAGAGTTTTTGGTACCGACGAGAATGACTTCTGTTTTGTTGCTGTTTAGTTGAAGGAAATTGTTAGAAAACCAGTGATTTAGCTCGTTGAGACAGTCGGTGAGGATGGAGGGTGGGTGGGTGGAGTTTGGTTTTGATGACAAGTAGAGCTGCGTGTCATCAGCATAGCAGTGGAAATGGATGCCGTGTTTGCGGAAGATGTGGCCTAGAGGAAGGAGGTAAATGATGAAGAGGAGGGGTCCGAGGACAGAGCCTTGGGGGACACCCGTGGAGACAGGGGAAGACTGGGAACGGAAGGATTTAAGCTGAATGAATTGAGTGCGGTCAGAGAGATAGGAGGTGAACCAGTCTAACGGGGTACCTGAGATGNGCATATATAGCACTGCAGGTCACACTGTTTTCTGCTTGTGTGTGTGTAAATATGTAAACTTCACAACACAGACACACACACACTGCACAGTACTGCAGGTCACACAGTTTTCTGCTTGTGTGTGTGTAAATACATAAACTACAGACACACACATGCATGACGGTAACTGCACTTACCCAAAGCTAACATGGGCCCTGGTGGGTCAGCTGCCCTGAAACAGATAAAAAATATAATTAATACTAAACGAACACACACACTGTTTATTTTCACAATGATCATTATAAATGTGTGTGTGTGTGTGTGTGTGTGTCGCACAACACACACACAGGTTTTGATTAAAGCAGCAGCAGCTGAAGGTGCAGAAACAGCCGAACACATTTAGCTTCTCTACAGGAAATCACTCAGAAGACGTTTCCTCTGTGGGTGTGTGTGTGTGTGTGTGTTGGTGGGCCTTCTGAGCTGCTGCTCTCCAAAGACTGAGCAGCTCGTTCAGCTTCTCTCTGCTCCTCTGACTGAGACGTGCCTCAGATACCAACCAGCCGCTCCTCCTAACAGGACCGGGCTGAGAAGATTGGATTATTGATCCGGGTCCTCTCAGCTCTGATCCTGATCTGGGATCTGCCAACAATGATGCAACAGTTAGCCTTTAGTATCTGTCCAGAAAACTGCAGTTAACACCTGGGTGTAGACAGTGGCAGTTGTAACTTGATGTGTTCTGCAGGCCACCAGTTGAATCAGTTGTAACAGGTTTTGTGGCTCAGGACACGTTTAATTTAGTGAACAAAGAAGCAGAAATGGCTGTTTTGATTGTAAAGGTTGCAGACCCCTGAGAGTACAACTGATCCACGGTCACATGACCCTGATGAGAAATGGTCCAAGTGAACTTGTTTTCTCCATGTGGATCATCACAGCTCACTCATTCTTCTGCTCTGAATGCCTGATGAGAAATTTCATGAATTAATTAATTTTTTTTAACAGTAAATGATGCTAATCATAAATTATGTTAATTCAGTCAGAATAAACCAATTTAAACAGCATGTGACTGTTTTGGAGGGAAGTTATGAACATTTGAAAGATGATGAAAAATTTATAAGACTGAGCTGAACACAGCAACTCAGACTGAGGAAGTCTTTCGGACGAAAGACGAAACGTTTCTACATTTTTTTGCTTTGTTTTGTTTTATTTTTTGAATGTCCAGAGGACCAGACTTAGCTTTTTTAGATTTTTCTACCTGGATTATTGAGCATGCATCAGAGTATTTGAAAGAAATGATCTGAAGAGTTTCAGTCAGGGTATAGAGCTCACCACAGCACTGAATCTGCACTGGTGAACTAATGATGTTCTCATGGCCTCTGACAATGGACAAGTGTCTGGTCCTGTTAGACCTCAATGCTGCATTTGATACAGCTGATCACAATATTCTATTACAGAGACTTCAATATGCTGTTGGGATTACAGGAACGGCTCCAAGTTGGTTTAAATCATGTCTATCTGATAGATTCCAATTTGTAAATGTAAACCAAAGTTAGTTATGGTTCCTCAGGGTTCAGTGCTTGGACCAGTACTCTTTTACCTTGTATACTTCCATTAGGTAAAGTTATTAAACAGCATGGGATACATTTTCATCGTTATGCTGATGATACAGTTATATTTGTCCATGAAACCCAATAAATCCAATCAGCTACTCAGACTACAAGCATGTCCTAAAGACACATGAGTCTGTATGAGCAGATGGTCACAGATGAACACAGCAACATGAAACAGATCAGCATCAGCATGTTGTGATATTTTGCAGTGTTTATTCGTGTTGATTATTTATTCATGAGTCTAACAGCCTCAGGGTAGAAGCTGTTCCTCAGTCTAGTGGTTCTACATTTGATGCTCCTCAACCTCCGTCCTGAGGGGAGTGGGGCAAAGAGTGAGTGTGCTGGGTGAGTGGGGTCTTTCATGATGCAGGTGGCTCTTTTCCTGCATCTGGAGGTGTAAATGTCTGTGATGGTGGGGAGACTGACTCCAACATCTTCTGTGCAGCCTTCACCACTCTCTGTAGAGCTTTTCTTTCTGCAGCTGTGCAGCCTCCATGCCACACGTTGATGCTGGAGCACAGGATGCTCTCCACTGCACACCTGTAGAAGGAGGTGAGGACTGGGCTGCTCAGACCAGCTCGTCTCAGCCGTCTGAGGAAGTAGAGTCTCTGATGACCTTTCTTGATCAGGCTGGTGGTGTTGTTGCTCCAGCTGAGGTTATCATTCATGTGTACACCCAGGTACTTGTAGCTGGAGACCACTTCCACCGCAGATCCACTTATGTTCAGTGGGGTGTGGGTTTGTTTGTTCCTTCTGAAGTCCACAATCATCTCCTTTGTCTTCTTCACATTCATGTGAAGGTTATTGTCTTTGCACCAGCTCTCCAGGTGTTCCACCTCCTGCCTGTAGCTGGACTCATCATTGTTTGTGATGCATCCCACCACCGCTGTATCATCTGCAAACTTTACAATATGACAACTTTACAATATGACAACTTTACAATATGACAACTTTACAATATGACAGGAAGACCTGGATCATAGAAAACACCTGGACCACAGGAAGACCTGAATCAGAAAACTACACCTGGATTTGTGATTTTGTGTTTCTTTCCTGTCCTTTCTGACCCCAGCCAGTGCAGGGAGATGGCGTCCATCTTGGTTCTGCTGCAGGTTTCTTCCTGTTAAACAGGAGACATTTCTTCCCACTGTCGCCGGCGTGCTGCTCAGAACAGGAAGTTGATGAAGGTTGTACAGGAGCCGCTGGCCTCCTCAGACAGACATTTGATCATGTGCAGCTCTGAGAGGATTCTGTTTTAAATGAGTGAGTTTGAATAAAACGGACCAGAAACGGGTTAAATTAAAAAAGAGGCGGAGCCAAGCGGAGTGTTTTGTAAAGAAACCTTTATGTGTGCTTTGTGAAAGTCACTCATCAGACAGAAGGCGTTGCAGTTTCCAGTACAGCAGATAAGGTTCGATATTAAAGAGTACAAAAACAGAAAACTTCAGAGTTCATTTCTCTCCAAACCCACAGGGAAAACAAACTGTTTTGGTCCGAGACTCCGCCCCCCCTCCTCCCACATGAACGGTCAGCAAACATCAAGTCACTTTCTAAATCTCACTTGAACTGGAAACTTTCAGGTGATTTCCAGTAGAACTCAGATTCATCCCACCATGATTGCATAGTTTCTCCTCTTGATACGTAATTTTGTTTTTAGCCGTATTGGACCGTGTCCTCGGTTGAAGTTCCTTCTCCTCAGAGATAAATAATGACGGAGGATAACAACAATCTGCACCTGGATGTAGAACGTCCATGTTTTTACTGAGTGTGGAGACTGAAGTTGTTCAAAGGTCCCTCAGAACTAAGTGGACTTACGTTAACACCATAATGTTATTGAAACGGACTCAAATGAAATGTTGTCACCAGACTCGATGAGAGAAGGTCTGTAACAAACATCTGCATCTTTACCCTGATGCATGCTCAATAATCCAGGTAGAAAAATCTAAAAAATCTAAGTCTGATCCTCTGGACATTCAGAAAATAAAACAAAACAAAGCAACAAAAAAAATGTAGAAACGTTTCGTCTTTCATCCGAAAGACTTCTTCAAGCTGTATTCAGCTCAGTGTTGCCAGGTGCGAAATGTAGGATTATCGTACTAGAGCCCTAAAATTATCATATTTTGAGGGAAATTATCGTACACCCGTCATAAACAAAATAACAAGCACTATCACTCTGTTGTTGAGCGTCTAACCGGCACTCACAGCTTTGTGGCGTCATTACTGGTGGGAACCATAGACCTAATTTAATAACTCAACTAAATTCTGTCTATTAAGTTTGTATTTTCAAGGAAATAATAACTTGATCTTTAACTTTACTGATATCACTGCTAAAAACATCCCTAATTGTACCCTGATGCATGCTCAATAATCCAGGTAGAAAAATCTAAAAAAGCTAAGTCTGGTCCTCTGGACATTCAAAAATCCCTAATTGTAAATTTAATATTCATTTTATTTATTTATTTTTGGAAATGCATTCTTTGTTTCATACCCTGGACATTCCATAAAGACATGTTGAACCGTTTCAGGGAAATTGCTGGTGCACATGTCACAAAAAAGTCCTGTTTCATGCTTTGCAATTATTTTAAGAGATTTATTAAGGTCTGTGTGTCCTGTTCTAATGCGAGTAAGTTCCTGTTTCTTCCTGCTTTCCTTGTATATCTTACCTTATGAATGTTGTGTAAATGTCTTCCTGTATCAGTAATAATGTCCCAGTTTTCCTGTCATGTTTTCTTAATATATTTATTTATTATAATTTAACGTTCAACTTTATATAAACGTTCTATCATTTTCATCACTTCTTCCAGACCGTGTCACACGGCTCTGCTTTTTCTAACGCATGGGGCGGGTGCAGCGGACTTTTCAGCCAATCATGGTCGTTGTTCTGCATATACGTCACTCTTCTGTCACATTTAGAAAAGCACGATTGGCTGGAATTTCAAGATGCCTTCAGGGTTCACAAAAAAACTCCGACAGACAGTTGCGACAGGCTGATGGAAACCGATCACAACTACACGTTCACAGAATGGCCAAATTATCGTATTTTTGGCCTTTTTCGGGATTATTGATCGTACATCGTACAGAGGGCAAAATTATCGTACAAATACGATAATTATCGTACACCTGGCAACACTGATTCAGCTCAGTCTTATAAATAGCACCCTCTCACAGTGGATCAACCAGTTGGCTGATGACAGCCGAAACCAGCTGCTACAATGCTGTTATTGCTAGTATCACTCAGCCCTCTGTGAATAGCAAACAACCATCAGGGTGCTAACGATCCATCGTCAGGCTGATGGTCCTCCTTGATCATGTGAGCAGCTGGTTTTGGCTGTCATCAGCCAACTGGTTGATCCACTGTGAGAGGGTGCTATTTATAAGACTGAGCTGAATACAGCATCTCAGACTGAGGAAGTCTTTCGGACGAAAGACGAAACGTTTCTACAGTTTTTTTTTTTTTTGCTTTGTTTGTTTTGTTTTTTGAATGTCCAGAGGACCAGACTTAGCTTTTTTAGGTCTGCATCTTTAATTTGTCTATGTG
>JBBPBX010026616.1:15273-37966 GCA_038048925.1 Garcialebias charrua | reverse complement strand
TGGTGGGCCAGTGACAGACCCGGCTGCAGAAACAATTCAAAGGGGGGGCATTCTATTTTTTCAAGGGGGCACATTTTTTTCAACAACCATTTTATTTGCTTCAAGTTGAACAGCGGCTCTGTGACCACTCCTAATTCTGTACAGTGCTGTGAAGAAACAATCTCAATAAAATCATGAAATCTAAACAAAAAAAGAAAAGAAAAAAAAGAACAAGACAACACAACCTGTAGTGCTATGTGCATTCAATTAACAGTCAAACAAATAATAATAAATAATAATAAATAATCAAAGTCAAAAGTCAAGTCAAAGTCAACTTTATTGTCAGAACTGCAATATGTACAGGACATACACAGGATTGAAATTGCATTTCTCTCTCAGTCCCTCGGTGCAACAGTAACCATTTAAACACTAAACAATTAATAAACAAGCATAAAATGAAATAATAAAAGTTTAGTACTGTCCTGAGTTTTTTGCATAGTAGTTTTCATAGTAGTATAAAAGTATAAAAAGTTTCACCAACACCAAAAACACCAACATTTAATAAACATAATCATAAAATGAAATAGAGTGTAATACTGTCCTGAGTTTTTTCATAGTAGTTTTTCATAGTAGTATAAAAGTATAAAAAGTTTCACCAACACCAAAAACACCAACATTTAATAAACATAATCATAAAATGAAATAGAGTGTAATACTGTCCCGAAGTATAAAGTATAAAAAGTATATCTATAAAATAAATGAAGGTTCTGGCATTTGACATTTGTAAAGAGTGACAAAGCAGCATATGAGGTTAATGTACACAGTATATGTATGAGGTAGTTGATATTGGTATAGAGACAAAGTGGCATTATGCAATAAGGCTAGTAAAAAGAATATATACTGTATATCAGCAGTAGTGTAGATATAAAAAGTCTAGATGTAAACAGTAGTAATAAATGTAAACAGTAGTAATAAGTGTAAACAGTAAATGTAAACAGTAGTATGACTATAGGCAGTAATGTAATACAAACAGTGCAATATGAGAAGTAGTGCAAACTGAATGAGCACATGACTGTGAGTTGAGTGAATAACCCGTTTTGATGACATAGAGTCCAGTGTTAAAAACTTTGTGTTGTGTGGTAATGTGTGAAAGTTTTTTGTGTTAAGGCAGTTCAAGTGGGAGGGAGGGCAGAGCTGGCAGAGTGTTAAGCATCCTGACTGCCTGATGAACAGAGCTGTCTCTCAGTCTGCTGGTTCGAGCCTGGAGACTCCTCAGTCTCCTCCCTGATGGCAACAGGCTGAAGCAGCTGTGTAGTGGGTGTGTGGGATCACCTGCCATGCAGAGGGCTTTCCGAGTGAGGCGGTTGCTGTGTAAGTCCTGTAGTGAGGGCAAGGAGGTGCCGACAATCTTCTCAGCTGCTCTCACTATACGCTGGAAGCTCTTTCGGCAGGATGCAGTACATGCACCATACCACACCGTGATGCAGCTGGTCAGGACACTTTATTAATAAACATAAACATACAGTGATAAATATAGTGTCAGGCTGAACTCTGTGACTGAAGTGACCATTCATGCTAGGAGGTTTAACTACAACAACTGGGGTGCACAAGGAGCAAAACAAAGAAGTTTTACTCTTCTGCCTGCAAGAAACACCATTTTATGTGTGAGGGAGGCGGGGTGGGGGAAACTACAGTATTTTCTGGTGTATAGGTCGCATTGTCCAATTATCACCAATAGATTGGAAAAATCCCTAGATAGGTCGCACTGGTGTATAGGTCGCAGGCCTTGAAAAAAAAAAAAAAACATAAAAAGGTGCAACCTATACACCAGAAAATACAGTAGAAAGGGGTTTACTCCACCTTTAGTAGAGTGGCAGGCGGCGTTTGTGTAGTGTGTGAAACCTTCTTAAAAGACAGTCCTTCCATTCATTCCTAAATTTCCGAGTCAAGTCCTTCTCAAATGCCAACTGGATCAGATTTGCCTTCCGTTGATGAAGCATACTTTGGCGATGCTCTGAGAATACATTTTTAAGAGTGGAAAACGAATTTTCACATGATGCGGTGCTGGCTCCAAACGTCAGGCCATGTTTAAAGGCTGCAAAGACAGTAGGCATTGCTTCCAATGGCTTCTGGAACTGCTTCAAAATCTGTAAGGATTAAGAATTAAGATTAAAATCAATATAATTACAATTAGAATGATTCCCCAGATAACAATATAAATTGTATGAAACATTATGTTTAACAATAAATTCTCATCTCAAATCATGTTAGGTTTGATGTGTGATTTTTATGACAGTTTTATGAAGGCCTGATGCTGAAAAATACCAGTTTACTTTAAAGGCCCAACATGACTATGCCATGACAATACAGTATAGGCTAATCATTAGGAGCATCGTAGCTTCAAGATTTTTGAATACAATAAAAACAATACTGAGCTTTTGCCTATAGTCTTAATCACCTGTTTCATTGTCCACTTCTCCCCATCTGGTGGAGAAGACTCTTTCATTTGTGTCACTAGGAAGTTGCGGGCCACCTCAAATTCAGAGTCCACAGCAGGTGTCTTGGTGAGGTCAAGTAAGGGCTTTACCTTGCTGACATCCAAGAAGGTGGCTTGCGCAGGATCCAGGGCATTGAGTGCCTCCATCAGCTCACAATTATGTTTCCCAAAGCGATTGTTCATTTCCTCACATACTGAGTCTATGCAACTATAATAAATCCTGCGTAGTTCTGTTTCATTATTACAATCTACAGGTGTTCTTATTTCCTCAACAACAAAGTCAGCAAAGGCAGAGTTTTGTGAACATCTTCTCTTTGATGGCCTTGTTGTGATGTCACACTGCGCTAGGATTGCCTGGAATTCTGTCTCAGTGCGGATATTCTGAAGACAGGTCATTGCACTGCTGATGAGCTGGATACCTATAAGACAATACAATACCCCCTAAACACTATAATTTTGCTCATAAGCAGATATCGTTTTTGCACAGTCTGCATTGAAAATAAATCTTAAATGTTTTCACCTATAAGCAGATCCATGTCTTCAGATTGCAACATCTTGTTTGGGGGATCAAGATAAGCAAGGATTTTTTGCACCATCTCAGCAATGAATTTAAAGCTGGGCTCAGACATGCTCCTCGACAATCCTGTTGCTTCAACGTGCAGATCTGCTCCAAATGCCTGGTTGTTGCTGATCTCTCGGAGCAGTATGGACAGATAATCAAATGATTTCAGAATGACAGAGACTGTAACATAGAGAAAATAAATCTTAATATGTTCAGATAGCAGAGTTATTCACACAATACAGAATTATCGGTTTAATTAGTCCAAATTAACATACCTGTGGCAAAATGTCCAGTCCATCGTTGGTCCAATAGGCACTTGAGTGTATCTCCTTTGTAGAGAATGGCAACAGTTGGTTTTCTGCAGAACTTGTACAGCATGTTACACACACTGAAGAAGTCCATCACAGCCTTTTCAACTGCCAGGGCATGGGTGACTACCAAATGCAGCTGATGATTATAACAGTGGACATACGGTATCTCTCTGTCCAGTTTTTGCTGCAGCAGTTTCTGTACCCCTCCATGTTTACCTGACATGAGTGAGGCACCATCATACACCTGACTGAGGATTTTCTCAGGTTTCAGGCCAGCTCTGGTCAGTTCTTCTATGATGGTGTCAGTCAGTGTAACTGCATCTCCTTGGTCAGTAGTGGCTATTGAAAGGAGGCGCTCAGTCGGTTCGGACAGTTCGTTCACAAAACGGAGAATTATGGATATATTCTCTCTCCCTGTTGGATCTCTGGTTCCGTCTGCTTTTAATGTGTAAAATGATTCACCAACTTCTTTCACTATGTGCTCTCTTACTAAAGCACTCATCACATCTATTATGTTATTCTGAATGTCATGACTTGTGTATGTTGCATTGCGAGGGATCGTTTTTGATATCCCTGCTAATTCAGCATCTTTCCTTAATGCAAACTCAAATAAAGACAAAAATAGTCCACTTCCATCCTCATTCATGCCACTGTATGCATCATGGTCACCTCTAAAAGGCAGTTGGTTCACAGCAAGGAACTCCACAACATCAATAATTGCAGATAGATAATATCTGTTGCGCTGCAGTTGATCGTTGTTAATTAATGTTGAGATTTCCTTGTTTGTGTGAGTTTGTCTTTCCTTTTCCCTCCACATGGCCTCACATGAAATGGATGGTGCCGCTTCCTGTCCGCTCTCATTTAATCCACTGTCAGTGTCATTCGTTGTTGTCCTCGTTTTTTTGTGGAAAAAAGTAAGAATATCCATGATACACGTGTTACAGGTCCCGAGTGTTACTGCTGCAACACTGATGACACAATCTGAAGGATAATAAAAATAGAAGTCAGGGATGACGACCATGTTGTTGCCGTTTGAATCCAGATAGCATGTTTATTTACAGTATTTGTTAACAAACAAATCTTTTACAGTGTACATGTACTGTACTAATGTTTTACAAACTTGGTTTCCTTCTTTTACAAGTATTACGTAATTAACTTTTCACATTTTCACCCTTCACTTAGATGAACAGAATAAATAAATCAACTGTTTTAGAGCTCTACTGCACTTAGTTCTATATTTACTGATATAAGCATTAAAATGTACACTGACTTTAACTGAACACCGATCAAAAATAAAATGACAAGGCTTACAAAAGATGCAGAATCTAAATTATCCTTGTTCCACCTTTAACCTCAGTTCCCACACTTAGTGGTCTGAATATTATTCATACAAAAACAAAGTAAAACTCAAAAACCCGGAGTTAGTAAAGTATCACGTCCTTCTATTCACTTTCCCTCACGAGACCTTCCCAGCGGGCTGGGCAGACTGCCAGATTTAACGTGACTGTTAAAACAACTACCGGCAAAATGGTGCACAGAAACCGCCACACAGTATGATATGTGCTGGTCACATAAGAGGTAAACATCTTACATCGTATTTATGATGTGTTTTCACCATGTACTGACCTGAAGGATAATAATATAAGTCAGGGATGACGACCGTCCGTTGCGTTGCCGTTTGAATCCAGATAGGTGAAACCGGAACCGGAAGTCCGCCCCCAAAACCAACCTGGAAGCAATGCACCCCCCAAAACAAAGGTCCCGCCTCCCTCGAACTGTAGTTGGCTAGAATGTTGCCTCTGCTTCATTGATTGGTTGAATTGTATGACTAACAAACAGAGATAGGAAAAATGGAAAGATGTTACACTCAGAGATAAAAAAAAAAACCTTCCCGTCGTCGTCCAGCCGGGGGGGCACAGCTGACTCTGTGGGCGGGCAATGCCCCTCAATGCCCGCCCATGCCGCCGGGCCTGAACACAAATAAATATAAAGAAACAGACAGGGACAGAGCCTGTCATAACCCCCCTCTCAAGGGACGGATCTCGACATACCCTAGAACCCCACCGAAAAAACACAGAACAGGTGGGAGGAAGGGGGAAACACAAGGATGGAGGGCATGAACAAAATCAAAACAAAAACTGACAGGGCTAGACCTGGGAGTGAAAGGAAACAGACACAAATACATATTAACGGCCCTGGGCAAACGATCAGAGCAAGGGACAGCCAGAAGACCGTCCAGAGGAAGGCCACAGTCCGGATAGATGGCCGGGAGGCCGTCCAGTAGGCTGGAGCACATCGGGTGGGTGGCCGGGAGGCCGTCCAGCAGGCTGGAGCATGTCCGGCGGGAGGCCTGGAGGCCGTCCATCAAGTTGAGGCTGGGCGGGCGGGCAGCCCGGGGACCGTCCAGAGTAGGTAGTGCTGACAGATGCTGGGCCAGAACGGGGTTCTGCTGCTGCGGGGAGGTCGGGTCCGAGTTCAGCAGCAAAGAAGTCGTGCAAAGAACCGGCAGGCGATGAGTCGCATTCTGTAGTCGGCAAGTTGGGCGAAACGTCGTTAGCCGATGAGTTGTCGGGCGAAGCGTCATCAGCCGATGAGTCGTCGGGCTAAGTGTCGTCAGCCGATGAGTCGTCGGGCAAGGATAAGTCTTTCGATGAGTCGTCGGGTGAAGAGCCTGCAGTTGGCGAGTCGGGCGATGAGTCTGCAGTCGGCGAGTTGGGCGATGAGTCTGCAGTCGGCGAGTTGGGTTCTGCAGTCGGCGAGTTGGGTTCTGCAGTCGGCGAGTTGGGTCCTGCAGTCGGTATGTCGGCGAGTGAGGAGTCGGTCGTCGAAGAGTCATCTGCAGTCGATGAGGAGTCGGCGTCGAAGAGTCATCTGCAGTCGATGAGGAGTCGGCCGTCAAAGAGTCGGCTGCAGGCGTCGAGGTGTTGGGCACCGAAGAGTCATCTGCGGTCGGCGAGGAATCGGGCGCTGCGGTCGGCGAGGAGTCGGGCGCTGCGGCTGGTGAGGAGTCGGTCTTTGCAGCCATCGAGGAGTCGGTCTGTGCAGCCGGCGAGGAGTCGGTCTGTGCAGCCGTTGAGACAGTCTCTGCAGCCGATGAGTCAGGCGTGGGGTCTGTAGCCGATGAGTCGGGGTCTGCAGCCGATGAGTCGTCTATAGAGTCTGCAGGCGAGGAGTCCGGCGTGAGGTCTGCAGGTGGTGAGAACAGAAGAGCCGGAGCGTGCGATGGGACTCGAGGAGCTGGACCAGGCAGAGAGAGGGCTTGGGTCCCACGTCGACATCTCCTTCTGCGGCGGCGAGGAGCAGGGCAGGCAGGTGGGTCACTGTCAATACCCACTGAGCAAGATGGTGAACTGCTACCTTCTACACCCACTGAGCAAGATGGCGCTGGGTCCATGGGCAGGACCATACTGGCTGGTAACGGGAGGATCCTGGGATGACCTGGGGGCAGGGCAGTAGCCTGCAGGAGATGAGAGCGTAGCCATTGTCTCTCGGTCCAGGCTTCAAAAAAATAGTTCAAACAGCCCCGGGTCATCACTTACGAACTCCAACCGGGTAACACCTCTATAAAGTCCTCACTGCCACCAACCTCTCCTGTAGATAATCAGAAGTGGCCACGGTGTCAATATATTTAAGGGTTACCCGGTGGAGTAGGTCCCATTCAGAGCAGTGCTCTGTGCCGTTCACAAAACCTGCTGAGTCTGGGTCCGGTCCGGTCATTCTGTCACAATATTTGTGTTTTCGACTCATTTGAAGGCAGGTGAACAAGGTAGGAATTTTTAAATAAAAATAATTTATTTTAAATAACAAAAACAAAAAGGCTGACGGGGCAGCAAAACTAACAATAACTGGAACAGGCAGGCAAAACAGGACAGGTACATCTAACGGACGGGAACAGGACAGAAACAGGACGGGCAGAGGAGGACTGAGATGTCTGTGGAAACAGAACAATGACCGGACCCAGAGTGGAGGAGAGGAAGGCTTTTTATAAGGCAGAGGGAGAGTGAGTAATGAGAGCAGCTGCGTAGGTGGCTGATGAGAACAGGTGTGAATGATTAGGACTGGAGAAGCAGAACTGAGGAGTGAGTGGAGAAGCAGACTGAGGAGTGAAATGGACAGTGACAGGAAACAGAATCAGAGACACAGGAACAGAAATCACAAAAGTCAGAACAAGTATGACAGGAGGGGAACACAAATAAATATAAAGAAACAGACAGGGACAGAGCCTGTCAGAGAGTCAGAGAAAAAGAATTAATGGGTTGCTAAATTGTGTTTGCCACACGTGTGCAAAGTGTGTGTTTGTGTACCTGTTGTCTTTGAAGAACGTGAACCAGAAGGAGCAGATGTGGACATAATGAGCCATGTTATTGAGCCGTTTACATACATATGTAACTTATCATTTTCAACAGGAATATTTCCAGATAATATGAAAGTAGCTAAGGTCGTTCCTCTTTTTAAAAATGGTGATAAATGTGTATTCAACAATTATAGACCTATATCCTTGTTACCACAGTTTTCAAAAATTCTTGAAAAACTATTTGTAAACAGACTAGACCAATTTATAGATAAACAAAATATTCTAAGCAACAGTCAGTATGGGTTTAGATAAAAAAAACTCTACATCAATGGCTCTCATGGAATTAATGGAACAAATAACTACTGCTGTCGATCAAAAACAATATTGTATCAGTATTTTTGTTGATTTAAAAAAAGCATTCGATACTATTGATCACACCATTCTCCTAGAAAAACTGAACAAATATGGTATTAGAGGACCAGCATTACAGTGGGTATCTAGCTACTTAAAAGATAGGAAACAATTTGTACAAATAAATGATGTAAGATCTGACCTCTGTAATATCACATGTGGAGTTCCCCAAGGCTCTGTACTTGGACCAAAGCTTTTTATTTTATATGTGAATGACTTGGTAAATGTGTCAGGACTCCTTAAATGTGTACTTTTTGCTGATGATACCACTTTTTTCTGTTTAGGTGAAGATATAGAACAAATGTTGGAATTGATAAAGACAGAATTTGTCAAGATACAAACTTGGTTTAAAATAAATAAATTATCATTAAATCTAGAAAAAACTAATTACATGATATTCAGTAATAAAAAGAAAACTGTTGATGTTCCACTCAAAATTGAGGGTGTTGAGATTTGTAGAGTGAGTGAGGTGAAGTTTTTGGGTGTTATCATTGATGACAAACTGACATGGAAACAACACATAAATTCTGTAAGAATAAAAATAGCTAAATCGATAGCAGTACTGTACAAAGTCAGAGACCTATTGAATGATAAAGCTCTGTATTTGTTGTACTGTATAACACAATCATTGTTCCACACTTAATCTATTGTATTGATGTTTGGGGGAATGTATGTAAAACAATCACAAAACCTATTTTTGTATTACAGAAAAGAGCTGTAAGAATTATCACTAGAAAGCATTACTGTCATCCATCAAGTACATTATTTTATCAACTAAAGTTATTGAAGTTCCATGATTTGGTAGACTATAATATTTTATCAGTTATGTATAGAGCTCAAAATAATGCATTACCTTTAAATATCCAAATGCACTTTGTTAAAAGACAAAGTTGTTATAATCTTAAGGGGACAGAGTTGTTTGTAAAACCACAATTCAGAACCAGTTTGAAGGGACGTTCTACCTCAATCCAGGGAATTAGATTATGGAATGGCTTGGAGAATGTAGTTAAAAATGCCAAGTCAATGTTTACATTTAAAAAAATGATCAAAACAAATGTGTTAAAAAAAATATATGAAATAGCGTAATGTGTATTGTATTAGTTAGAAAATTAGAAAGAGTTAGTCATTTTGTACTGTTGGTTGAAGATTATTATTGTTTAATCTGATTGTTGGAAAAAGTTGGTTGAAGATTATTATTGTTTACATGGTTGATTATTGTTGTTTAATCTGATTGTTGGAAGTAAGGGGCAGATATAATAAGATTTATTCTTCTTTCTGCTACCTTTCATTTTTTTACATTTTGTACACTATCATTTATGAGATTGTCTTGTATTGTTTCTTTTGTAAAAAAATGAACAAATTTAATAAACATAAACATAAACATGTGGTGGCATACTTCTGAATCGGAGGCATTTCCAACTTTACGCACATGTTCAAGAACATTACTATAAACACAGAAACACCAGGGCACTTGGTAGAACGTTGAACTTATTTTTTAAATAGATGATGTGAAGAAATGAGTTGCTGAGCATCAATAAAGCGTTTCAGCATGGTGTGGGGGAGTTGTATATCTGGGCAACATATCAATGACAGGTCCCATACAGCTGACATGGCATGACTCAGGAGCAACTGAAAAATACTCAATGAGCTTTTGGTCAGTGCGATCCCCCAAAACAAGCTGACTCCCAATTCTTATATTGGTGAGGTCCTCGTGCTTCGCCAAACTGTTCCACAATAACACACAACTTTACGCAGCTGTTTATGTATACGTCATTGTCTGCACCTTGTAGGTCTGTGGAATCATCCCGGGTGAGTTGTTCTGGATTAGTTTGCAGATCTGACACCGTCAGAACAATACAATGGAAGTTCCACTTAGATCATCTACACACATTTTATTCTCTTCAACTGTCTGTGCTAGGTGTGTGGTCACTGATGTGTGTTTGCATCTACATGTGACAAAAAATATAAGAAATTTACAGTTTACATTGAAGAGAGGTTGTTTTAATCCTTTTTGAGGCATCATATGTTGTGCTACATGAGATTAAATGTGGTTTGAATTTAAACTACCCTCATAAAAACAGCAAGGTTGATAAAAACCCATTAACAGTCATATAATAGTGTATTTAGGTGAGTTTAAGAGCCACTTTGTATTTTGATAACTTGGACTGAAAAAGTTTGCGTGGAGGTAAGCACATTCTCACTGCAGGCCAGGAGTGTGTGCTTTAATTCAGATATCTACAGACGGACATTAGCCAATGTGTTAAAATACCATCATGGTAAATCCGCAATAGTTTTTTTGCCAAAAATGCCATTGTTGTGTTTACTGAGCCAAAATAGTATCTAGATAAATTAGTTTGTTTGGTAGATTCAGCTTTAATTGCTTGGTAAATGAAAAAAGGGGCAATTAACTTTTTACTGCGAAAGCAAGAATATTAAATTGTTCATAAGAAAGATTTATTTTTACCTGAAGAGAGAAGCCTTTCTTCTGAAAAAAACTGTTTATATGCAATTTTACAGTCGTCGATGTCCATGTTGGTCCTGGTGGAGGCATGGTACTCAACGGCCATTTTTTACATCTGCTTGACAACTTAGCGACTTATCAGGAGAAATAAAACAATTAATTTCTGGCATATAAATTGAGCATTCAGCAGTATTATAATGATAAGGTGACAAAACTATTTGCTTCATATTATTTCAGTAAAGTTCTCACAGTGGAATCAAAACAAGACTTTTGAAACATTCTTTGAAGCTTCTTATAAAACTTTTAAGGGAAGCAAAACTGTTAAACTAACTGTGACAGAGCACTTGGACACTTGATTTAAAAGAAAAAATAATAAATACAGACAATAAAATGAGTAAAACATACCTTTTTTAGTAAGGACCAGGAACGCTGATGTTCTAAAGAAGCTTTTGTTGTCGAGATGCAAAAAGTCAAATTTACTTTCTGTAACGTTCATGCGTCCTCAATCTAATCAAAGTGGAGTTGTTACATTTCACTTGTAGCATAAAATCTGAGGGACAGTTGGTGGGCGGAGCAAAATCCTCTGCCTTTTCATTTGTTTTAAGGTCAGTACGTGTCATATTTTAGTCATTTGCAAAGCTGAAGTCAGCAGAAATTTAGCTGATTAGCAACAAGTAAGACAAGAGTTTCTTCAGAATCTGTTCAGGAAATAAAACTCAAAACTCCACTTTAAGTGCCATGGAAACTGGGAGCAAAGAATGCTGCAGCATCCCCCCTGTGGGAAACCAGTGAACATACCTGTCTAAAAACACAAAGAATTATTGAAATAGATACAATAATAAAAACTCCAGCAGCTTACATTACACCACCTTTATTTGCTTTTATGATGTTATATGGGTGTTGAGGGAAATAGAAAATGTCCAACAAGCTGATCTATCCTTAAAAACAAAACAAAATAACAACAAGCTCTAACATTGAGCCACCGTGCCACCCTTTTGCTAATATTTATAATTTAAATTAAATTAAATTTGAAAAAAATAAGTCAGAAAAAAATATCTGAAATTTGAGCTAGCATTGTCTCATTTTATAATATGCTGTCTACAGAGGCATATAATTATAATGTTAGAAAAGTATTTTCACTATAATATTTCATACACTTTATAGTAGTATTTAATTATGTTGAGAGAAAGTGAGTTCTGATTCTACCTTCTTGAGAGTTGGCGTGAGCGCGCACATAGCTGCTCCCACTCAACAATATGTTAAGACCAAACATTTACCACCTACCTGCACGAGTGGGCCGAGTATAGAGACTCAAGATCAATAGAAAAATACATGAAAAATATACATGCTATGAAAATAATGTGTAGATTTATGTGTGTGGATATTGGCTCAAGTTGAATGTCAGTGTGAAAATGTGTCCATATAATGTGTGTAAAATAAAGTAGGGCAACCTTTATGTTAAAAAAGAGAAATGTGTTAGACAATTATTAAATGTTTGCTTTTTGAATGTCCAGAGGACCATACTTAGCTTTTTTAGATAACTCATAATGTTCCAGTTCTGACAAGTATATTCCCAAAGCAGCCATTTTGTTCTCCTTTAATCTTAATAAGCAGTCACATGGAAGAAAATACTCACCTGTTTCCTTCTCGGAAACTGATCAAGATCGTAAAACTGAAAGTTATGCACCATAATTCATGTTCCCTGAAGGAAGGGATCGAGGTGCAACATACTTGCTATGGGAATTGCACCCCCGTGCAATTACCTGAAGGAATACATTCACGCCTTTACCGCTAGGACGTCAATGTCGCGCCAGAGGCCCCGCCCTCTGTGTATTTAAGTGACTGACGCCCATCCATCTTTCTCCAAAATTGCACTTCACCGAGCTTTCAGCATTGAAAAGGGCCAGATATGTTGCACCTCGTTCCCTTCCTTCAGGGAACATGAGTTATGGTGCATAACTTTCAGTTCCCTTTCAGTCAAGTTCTCTCGGTGCAACATACTTGCTATGGGAACGTAATTCATTCACGCCCTTGAAATGCTCAGTAAAATGCATGCTAGTGTGAACGTCTGCCCTTGACCAGCAGGCATCTCAAGGCTACTTTCTACTGTGTGTTAGAAAGAACAGCCTAAGTGACATCACACGCAGTAACATCCAAACTGTAATGCTTTGCAAAAGTGTTTAATGAGCTCCAGTTCGTAGTAGCACAAATGTCTGCAACTGGTACACCCTTGAACAGTGACCACGAAGTGGCCAAGCCCGTAGTTGAGTGAGTGTGCACTCCAGAGGGCACCTGTTGACCTTTGCTACTGTACGCCCTTTTAATGGCCTCAGTCAGCCAATGTGAGAGACGTTGTTTTGATAGGGCCTTTCCGGTAGCAGGTGCTGCAAAGCACACAAACAGTTGGTTTGTTTTTTTCCATTCGGCTTTTCTCTGCATGTAAGTGCGTAAAGCTCTCACAGGGCAGAGAGCCTTCAGCCTTTCCTGTTCCTGAGTGAGGACAGGAGCAGGTGGAAAAGAGAAGAGATCAAAGTCTAGACTCCTATGGTTTAAAGTCAAGACCTTGGGGATGTATGCGGGATTAGGCCTTAGGTTGACCTTTGACCTGTCAGGGACGAATCTGGTACACATTGGATGTACAGACAATGCATGGAGGTCACCCACGCGTTTCGCCGAGTAAAGTGCCAAGAGTAAAGCGGTTTTATAAGATAACAAATCTATCTTAACCTCACTCAGTGGCTCGAATGGAGGACCACAGAGAACCTGCAAGACCAGGCTAAGGTTCCAACCAGGGGTCAGGATCCTGCTGGGTTGTTTTGTCCTAAGCACGCCCTTCATAAATCTTATTATGATTGGATGCACACCAGGTGTCCTGTGTCCCCAGCCTTCGTGACAGCCTGAAATAGCTAATAGGAAAACTTTAATCGTTGAGAAAGAACGATCTTTTTCCAGTAAGTCCTGAAGGAAAGTCAGGAGCTAAGCCAGGTTGCATTAGTAAGAAATAACATTTCTTTCTGTGCACCAAGCTTCAAAAATATGCCACTTCTGTGCGTAGAGAGACTGTGTTGACACATCACGAGCATTTTGGATGGTTTTTACCACATTTTCCGGCAGGCCTGATACCATCAGCTTGTTCTTTTCTGCCAACAAGCTGACATTTTTAACAGCTCTCAGCCTAAGCGGCGAGACTACTTCTTCTGGTGACATAGTTTGACCCTGAAGAAGAGCAGTTGGTGTATCCAGTTCACTCCATGGGGCCCTGGAAGCTGTGACCCCCTGGGGGGTCAACCAAGTTGGGGAGAAGGCCTTTTTGCCGATGTGCTACCAGGTTGCTCTGATCGAGAGTGATCGAGGACAAATGCAACCTGTCGTCCTTATTAGACAGAGGTGGAGCAGAATGTCTGTTTTCTCTCTCCTTGTTTAAGGTCATGGGACTGAGAAGCTGCGCAATTTTGTAAACGAGCAGATCTCCTGACCCCAATCTGTTCTCTGGATGGGTCCAGTTTACTGGTCCTCGGCCTTAACAGAGTGTCGGAACCAGACAAACCGGCCAGGGTTTGTGTTTCACCCGTTGGAGGAATATTGTTTAAGAGCAGAGCTGAACCAGCACAGTGAGAAAGGTCACGTGTTGCCGGATCACTGCTTGGACATTGCGTGGCACTCATTAATAATAAAGGGACAGCTGCAACGGGAGAACATGGAGGTGATTCTTTGTGTTTGGCAGACTTTAAATTGTCTGGTGATAGAGAGCCCAGTTCCCTTCGGATAACAGGAAGAGGAATCTGATTCAGCTCTGATTTGTTTACACACACAGCAGCTTGAACACAATTGCTTTTGTGAACGTGTGAAGCTTGTGGTTGCCTGTGGGCATCTAATGTGGCCCGCCGTCGTTAGATTCTGTCGGCGCGTCTCCCTGAGGCGCGGACATGTCACGTGTTTGCTTGGTTAGTGTATTGACCGCCTCGTTGTTCACAATGGAGTGGGGGCTAGAGCATGTGACCCCCCTCACCTGTCTCCATGAGGGGTGGGGGACCTGCTTGCAGATGCCTCTGTGCCTGTCCTCTACAGACGGAGCAGAGGCACCTTGCCGGGGCTCATTGATTAGGCTAACACCCCGTGAGCCGTGGGAGAGGAAATGGCCCCCTCCCTTTATGATGAATGGCAGGCCAAAGGGACCTGTTCTACTAAAGTTACTTGTGTTTTGTTGTTGTTTGTTGTTTTTTTAAGAGTCAATATAACAGAGAGGGGCTGTTTTTGAGCTTTATTCGTGCTAAAGTGTAACGACATGTTTGATTTTATGTCACTCACAGAAGGAAAAGCATGATTTGTGCATGCAACAGAGTTACCAGCTTTTTGTACCGTGCTACAAATAAAGTCTGGACATGAACGGATCATCCCCATACCGCTTGGGCGGGTGACCGTGTAAAGTCAAGACGTGAACCTGGTTCATCAGGCATGCTTTTGTCTGTTGTCCCGGTTCGCCGAGGAGGCCCTGTGTCTGACCGTCTGGTGGGGGACAAACCTGTTTTTCCTTCATGCGTGTTCAGTGCGAGGTGGGACCGGCGGTGGTTTCTGCTGATGCTCATCCTTGTACGCCGGCCACTTCTGCAGTGGGGCACGCGTTGCCGAACGGTGTCGAGGCTGCGCAGGTCTGCCTCCAGCAGACTCCCTGGGTGGGGCGAAGCTTCTCCTGGGAATGCCCACCCGGAGAGCTTCAGCCTGTCTGCGCCTTTGGTCCAGCTTGGTCTGAATTCGATCCAAAGCTTTTCCAAATAACCCCGTCGGCTCTATCGAGTGGTGGAGAAAAGGCACCTTTTGTCCCTCGGGGAGATCAGTTAAAGTCATCCAGAGATGGCGTATCGCAATGACCACTTCTGCCATGCCTCTGCCTTGAGAAACAGCGGCTGTCCCCATCATACGGAGCACGAAGTCTGTTGCCCTGCAGGCTTCATTTAGCAAGTCAGCGGCAGCTTGCTTGTCCGTCGTTACCTGGAGCTGCTACAGCTTTTCAGCTAGGTAAGCCTGCATCAACGCAGCCGCGTTCATGGTGCGTGCCGCGAGTCCCTGAGCTCTGTAGCATTTCTCGAGCAGAGAAGCTGAAGCTCGACAAGCTTTGCTGGGAAGAGTTAGTTTTGTCCCGGATGACTTGGGAGCCAGGTGAGATGCCAGTGTGTCCTCAATTTGAGGCACGTTGGCTATTTCCACCTCATCCATCCCGTCCACGTCGAGGAACTGTGAGAGTGGTAAGAGCATGGGAGCTCGGGGCTGAGGCCAGGTGCGAGTTAGTTCTGTGAGGAAGTCCGGGAACACGGGCATCCTTTGCCTCGTGGCGGCCTGCTGCTTTGAGTAAAAATAGTTTCCTGCCAGCCTCGTGACCTGTTGACGAGGCGGAGACTCTGGCCATGGGATGTGTAGCGCGTCCGCTGCTCTGTGGCACAGGTCGAACAGAGCAGGGATGGAAAAGTCAGTTTCCGGGAGCACATGTACCGGGGGCTGGGAGAGGTCTTCTCCCTGTTCCTAGAGTTCTATGTCTGCGTCCTCCACGGAAAATTCGCCTGAGGCTGAAATCAAGATCTCGTCCTCGTTCATCATGCCTCAAGTGTCGAATTCGACTGTTAAATCCACCATGGGAGCCAGCACGTCAGGGCTGTCACCCCATTCGACTTGTGTGCTGTCGTGCAAAGCCATATTCTCGAGCTCCGGCGTGGGAGTGAGGGGCTCGGTGGTGTCCGGATCCGCTGGCACTGCTGGGGCGCCCATGGCCTTGGCGACAAGGTCGACCCGGTGCCACAGCATCGCATCCAGCATCTGGCTGCAGTGTGGGCAAAAGTCGGGCGCATCCAGCGCTGTTTTTGCGTGTAACATTCCCAGACAGACTGGACAGGCCTCATGGGTGTCCGTCGCTGCGAGGGAGAAACCGCATCCGCTAGTACAGGCGCGTGAGGTTGGGCTCGTTGTCCTGCTGGTTTTCCTTGGAAGTCTTGTCTTTCGCTTTCCTTTCTCCGGAGGCATGTCCGAGATAAGGCGAGCGAGTCCTTCCAGAATTATTTTTCTTTTAATTTGTTTAGACGTCTCCTCCGTCGCGTCGCTTTCGCTGGCTAGCCCGCTACGAGTTAGCAGGGGTAGCTGTTGTGACGCAGTTAGCGCCGTCGTGCGAAGCAGTCTGTGGAGAGAGGAGAAGAAAATACTTTGGGGTTAAGAGAAAATGTGCCGGACTAGCTTTCGCTAGTCCAGCAGTATGCAGGAATAATTCTCTGTGCGCTCTGTGTAGGGAGCAAGCTCACCTCTGGTTGAGCGATGAAGCAACAGAGAAGTCCCGCTAAGAGAGGTAGTTCAGGTTTAAGCAAGGTGAAGGGCAAAAAAGAGAAAGATGGATGGGCGTCAGTCGCTTAAATACCCAGAGGGTGGGGCCTCTGGTGTGACGTTGACGCCCTAGCCGTAAAGGCGTGAATGTATTCTTTCAAGTAATAGCGCGGGGGCGCAATTCCCATAGCAAGTATGTTGCACCGAGAGAACTTGACTGAAAGGGAACAAGTCATTTCTTTTATTCTTTTTTTATTGTTTTGTGCTCAATTTCTGCAATGAAGAAATTGCAAAAAAAAAGCTTGCAAAAAAAAGAGCAGGAAACGTACAGAAATATAGTTTATTCACTAAATCAAATAATCATGATACTGATGGGATTTTATAGAATCTGCCATTGATAGGCTCTGAATTGGAAACAAAATAATTATATAGTAAATCAGTAATGATCAGAAAATTTATAATTTATACAGTAAATCCAAACATTTGTAAAAATGCAATCAATATGATCTGAGATTCTTTTGGTCAGGTTTTTTCAGAGCATTAGTTTTTGTTTTGTTTTCCTGAAATATTCTAAAATGTATATTTCAGTGTGTGTCAAAAACTGTCCTTTGTAGGATTCCTAAGAGGAGAACATTCTCAGTCATGGAAAAGTTAATTATATTACCGGTAAGTTGTGATTTGATTTTTTAAAACAAATACAGTCACAGTTCTTTAGATATAAATGAGTCTAGTTGAAATTAAATGGTTGCAGATAATTAAAAAGTATCCTGATGCATGCTCCATAATCCAGGTAGAAAAGTCTAATACGATTGTCAGGTCTGTTCCAACAAGAAGGATCTGTCCAGAGAACCTGACTTAGTTAAAAAAGGACAAACCTACAAGAATTCATCAGGTCAGTAAGTGTTAGTTACTGCATCTATATTGCAAACACTTTAAAAGTATGCAGCTGTAAATATTTGTAAATATAGATCAACGGTAGACATTGAAGACAGAAAATGGGAGAAAATATTACAATAAAAATTGGAAATGTACGTCAATACAAATGGAACAGACGGTGTAAAATTCTAAGTTTTTGTCCGGCTGTTTTAGGCGTGCGTTAAAAAGTCAGAATACTGTATGCAATAGTCAAATAAACATCTTTGTAGATTATTTCTATTCTGCTTCTGTTGCTCTACAGACCAAAAACCTAACTGAACATTCTGGACGTTCAGTGATTTTGGTCTATTTATTTTGTGTCAGGGTTGTGGGACTTTTTGAATTGAGCTTACAGCGTATGATGTTTATTTAAACCAATAAGTGATGTAAAACTAATGATTGAGCCTCATTACACGAATGCTACAGCTCACAGATCCAGTACTGTTCAGAGCCACATTCCTTATCATTCCATTTGCCGTTTCCTGTGGCTCGGTAGCAGAACTCGACACAGTCCTGGTCCTTCCCGTGAAGGGTGTTGGGCTGGCCGATAGCCCAGAAACTGAAAAACATAGAGATATAGAATTTTTTAAAAATCTCTATATATTAAATTAAATCAGATGTGAATTTAAGAGATAACGAGCGATGAGTGTCGTTTCTCACGTCAGATTAAGAGGATTCCCATCGACCCATTTCCACTGCCCTTCAACTCCTCCATCAGTCAGACCAATCCAGTAAATCATGTCGCGGCTGTGCAAACCGAAACTGTTGATGAAATTCTAGAAGGAAAAAGGCACAAACGCGTGTGAAACTAGAGAAATGGCAGTTTTCTGTGAAAACTTGTGACGTGCCGTTTGACTGCTTCTGACATTTGCTAAAGACGATGAAATTGAGTTGCTAAAGCTAAAACAAGAACGCCAGCTAAAAGTAGCAAAAGACTAGAAAAAAAAAAGCCAAAAGTAGCAACTGGTGACTAAAAACTGTAACTAAAAAGTAAAAGTAGAACAACCAATAAAAGCTGAAATATAGAAGAAAAAAATGCTGAAGCAGATTTGAAAGAAAATGTTTTGAGGGATGTGAAGACATTTCAATGTATTTCTATGTAGGAAATATTTACAAATAAAGTATTTTTAAGTATAAAATTTACAAAAGCCATGAGTGGAATCACCTATCTGCAAAGTGCGCTGAACATTTTGATATATGTGTGGCTGAAATAAACATTATGAAGAAACACAGTAAAGGAACTCAGTTGTGTGGATGCTGAATCAGCGCTCACACATGTTAATCACGAGGTTTTAACTCTTCACTGGGTGTTTGTTCCAGCAGAAGCTCCAAAAGAAAATGTGTTTCTTGCACCGAGCTCTGCAGGCCAAAGGTCCTGGGAGCAAACTGAATGTCACAAATTTTGTTTGTCACATTGTCACAACACCAGGGCTTATAATTGCTTCAAGGTTCACACACATTTAGATAAACTGTTCTCATATTGTTGGTGATTTCAAGGTAAATGTTTATGTTTATGTTTATTAAATGTGTTCTTTTTTTTTACAAAAGAAACAATACAAGACAATCCCATAAATGATAATGTACAAAATATAAAAAAATGAAAGGTAGCAGAAAGAAGAATAAATCTTATTATATCTGCCCCTTTTTTCCAACAATCAGATTAAACAATAATAATCTTCAACCAACAGTACAAAATGACTAACTCTTTCTAATTTTCTAACTAATACAATACACATTACGCTATTTCATTTTTTTTAACACATTTGTTTTGATCATTTTCTTAAATGTAAACATTGACTTGGCATTTTTAACTACATTCTCCAAGCCATTCCATAATCTAATTCCCTGGATTGAGGTAGAACGTCCCTTCAAACTAGTTCTGAATTGTGGTTTTACAAACATCTCTGTCCCCTTAAGATTATAACAACTTTGTCTTTTAACAAAATGCATTTGGATATTTAAAGGTAATGCATTATTTTGAGCCCTATACATAACTGATAAAATATTATAGTCTACCAAATCATGGAACTTCAATAACTTCAGTTGATAAAATAATGTACTTGATGGATGACGGTAATGTTTTCTAGTGATAATTCTTACAGCTCTTTTCTGTAATACAAAAATAGGCTTTGTGATTGTTTTACACGCATTCCCCCAAACATCAATACAATAGATTAAGTGTGGAACAATGATTGTGTTATACAACAAATACAGAGCTTTATCATTCAATAGGTCTCTGACTTTGTACAGTACTGCAATCGATTTAGCTATTTTTATTCTTACAGAATTTATGTGTTGTTTCCATGTCAGTTTGTCATCAATGATAACACCCAAATGAAGTTATAACTGGATTATTTAGCAAATACTCAAAGAGACGACAGATTAACAGATTTTTCTGGTTTCACTTAAAGACGGTTGGTCTGGGATTAGTCATTTGCAGATTTTCAGTGAGTCAAAAAGTTCTTAAAATGTAACCATGCGAACAGCTGCACATTATTTATGAACCCGTCACCAGAATTATGAGTGTTGCTGACTGGATGTTTAAAAGACTGTCAGCCTTTCAAAAATAATTTGATCAGTCCAGCGAGATTAGTTTAAGTATTTCTGGACGCATCAGTCTACAGACGCATTCCCATCAAAACGTATACAGACAGAGCCAGGAGCCACAAGTTGGAGACAGAAAGGGCTTCTAGTGAAGCTGCAGTAGAGTTTCTGAATTTCACCTCTCATTGAAAACAAACATTTTCCTGAGCAAAAAAACAAACATATTTTTGTTGATTTACATACTGTATTCCAAATCTTGCATGTTTAAGTGCATGAATTTAAAGCGCATTTTGTTTCAGTTACCGTAATTTTCAGCTTATACATTGTGTTTTTTGCATATTTTGCATGCCCTGCAACTTATACGCCAGAGTCACACACAGATTTTTCCCATATTTAAAAAACAATTTTTGGCTGAGACATGACCGTTTTCAATCATTCTGACTGAAAATATTAAACACTACCATTTTCAGCCAATAGATGGCACTGAAGTAGTATGGCATGCCCTTGTGTCATGTAATAGTTAAAAGTGGCTATTAATGACACAATTGGCTTGCCATAACCTGCCACATTTGTCCAGCCTGGAGCAACCATCAAATCAGCTTCATTTCACTGCACCGCCCTAGTGAAAAGCAGCTAATTTGACCGTGAAAGTGCATTTATTAAGCAAAACTTCAACTGAGACACATCTTTACTGTAAAGTCGAGCAAACAAATAATTGTCTTTAGGTGGTTATCTGGTTAAATTTCGAAGAAATGCACAGTGAGTCCTCCTGTGCACGTGCCTACTTCCGCGTATCGGCTTTTGAAATGCAGCTGATTTGACCGTCAAAGTGCATTTATTAAGCAAAAGTTATACTGAGAGACACCTTTGCTATAATTTCGAGCAAACAATTATTTTGAAGTGTTAATCTTGTTAAATTATTGTTAAAGTCCTCCCATCATGCTCCCGCAGCCACCATTTGGAAGCAAATCAATTTTTGGCACAACACTGGCCCACATTTCCTGGTTGTCAGTGGTGATGCGCAACAATTGCGACGTGTCAGCGGTGATGCATAATAGATGCAACCTATATGGCAAAGCAACATATTTATGGATTTTTCCACTTTATTACCGGTATACATATTTGGACTGATGCTACGTATAGGGTGGTGCGACATGTACAGAAGAAAATTTGGTAATTGAAGCTTTCAGAAACGTATGTTGAGCTGTGAATTACAGAGTATCAGTCTGAGCAAGTTGGGAGGTTTTATAGGCGTGACTTTGATATTAAAGGTACAAGAACATATTTTAGTGAGATTCTGTCTCCAAAAATAACTGCTTTTAAAAAAAATGTCCATGGTATTCATTTAAAATGATGCTAAAGATACATTTTTATTGGACTACACAATTCACATGTTTCTCGACTCTTAACTAAATTACTTGAGCCAGTTGCGGAAAAACAAACCATTTCCTCTTGACTGGTTATGATAGCCAGGTCCGCTCCTTTGGTCTGGCAGGATTCTCTGCTTAGGTTCCAGGTTTTCCAAATAGATGAAGTAAAGTAGCAACTGTTCTGAAACTTCCTCCAGCCAGCAGGACATTTTTTCTCTGCAAGTAAAAGGCACAGGATGATCAGTCAACAGGCATGAGAATAAAATATCTTTCCAAAGTATTTTAACCCCTTTTTAAGATGGCCGCCACAGTCCATCAAAAACGAGCTCAATTCTGTCAGTTTTACAGGGACCGTATTTTTCGGACTATAAGGTGCATTAAGCAAAACAAAACAGCCAGCTAAGTCAAAGAGAAATTGCATTTCCTGCTAAATTCCAGTGTGAACGCGTGTTGCTTGGTAACTTGCTGAAAAACAGTTGCAATTAGCTTAAAACATGCTGAAATGTAGCTGAAACAAGCCTAAGTTAGCAGAAAAAAGCAGAAAAACGCAGAACACCACATAGTTGCTGTATTTGGTTTAAATAGGCAGTCATGAGCACAAAAATGACTAAATTAGGTTAAAAAAGGTGACAGCAAAGAGAAAGCTGAATAGTAGCTAACATAGTAGAAAGAAATATAAATTAGCAGTAGGAAGTGGAGAGACCACAAGGTTGCCTAATTTGGTTGAAATTCATTCAACCTTTATCTAAAAAGATGTCACATTGAGCCTCGAAGACTCATTTACAAGTGAGATCTGTTGGACAGACAATAAAAGTTTTGAAAAATGACACATAGGGTTTGGAGACAAAAAAATCCTAACATATTTTTGACCTCTATTTGAAGGTCAAAAATGTGGTAATGAAAAAAAACTTGCACACAAGCACATAATGACGCCGACATTATGCAGAGAGGGGGCGGGGGGGATGTGGAGTACTCAAAGGCGTTGAGCAGCCAGCCCGCAGAGGGACTACAGAGTTCAGACAAAAAACACTCAGTTCAATACAGTA